>PVLA01009479.1:0-74481 GCA_004027455.1 Hydrochoerus hydrochaeris | reverse complement strand
TCGTAATCGAATCTGGTTTGTTAGATCACTGTTTTGTATTGATAGATTTTATTCAAAGCTGTTATGATTGATAGTATCAAGTCTGAGAGTATAGGCAACTGCACTTAAGATGACAAGATTCACTAGAATATCCACTCTGGTTTGATTATTACCTGCCTTTGAAGTTTTATACTGTCTACAATGTTTTATTTTTACTAATGTTATGTACTGCTATATTCAATTACACTGCTATATTCATTTATGCCTGATGATATAGACAATTCTATTGAAGATAATAAGAAACAACACAGCAATCATTGTATATCACCTTGTACTGTGATTTTATATGACTTTTTGGTTTCCTGTTTTTATAGGAATTTGTTTTGTTTTGTCTTGCTAAAATTTGTTTTTCCCTCTAATACAGAAAGGATAGAAATACATGCAGAGATTCATGCATGCATAGCTGTTCACACTCTGTTTGAATATCTACTTTGCATGCTTTAATTTTGTAACTTGAACAACTATTTCTAAGAGGACAATATGTAATTTATCAACTAATGATTTCTTATTCTTTTTTTTTTAGAATTCTGTATTACCTCTACCCTTTACATGCTTTTCTCTTTAAATAAATTTTTAAAAAATTAAGATAAAAACAAACAATAAACAAATGGTTTGGGGGATGTAGCTCAGAGTACAGGCCTTGGGTTCAATTCCTTGTACCAAAATACATACACACACACACACACACACATACAAGTTTTCTTTTTTTTTTTTTTTTTCTTGTTTGTTTGTTTGAGATAGAATCTTGCTGTATAGTTCAAGCTGCCCCTGAATCTACTATGTGGCCCAAGCTGGCCTGGAACTTGCAGCAATTCTCCTGCCTCTGCCTCCCAAGTGCTGAAATTACAGGTGTGGGCCACCACACCAACACACCTATGAGTATTAAAACATTACTTTAAAAAATTAAAATTATTTTTCAAAAAAATACTTCAAATTAGGTATGGTGGCTTATGACTACAATCTTGGCACTTCCGAAACTGAGGTAAGAAAATTAGGGAGTCTGAGGGGACCCTGAGCTATACAGCAAATCCCAAGTCAGCCCGGGCTACAGAGACCTTGTCTCAAAAAGAAAAAAAATTCAACTTAAGTGGATGTCCTACTAACCTTAACTTTAGCTAAAACTCAGATCCTGACTCAGAAAATAAATTCAAATTTAAGCAAGTATCTTGCTAACTCTAACTTCAGCTTAAACTCAACAAAGACATTCCACTGTACAGAAGGAAAGTTTGGTCTGGGGCTGGGTTGTAGTTCAGTGTTATATCATGTGTTTATGCCTAGAACAAAATTAAAAGAGAGGGGGAAAAAAAGGAGAGAGAGAGAGAGAGAGAGAGAGAGAGAGAGAGAGAACACCAGCCAGCCAGCCAGAAAGAGAAGACAAGATGAAAACTGCCCAGGGCAGGACCTGTGGGCATTTCCTAGTCAGAATGCGCGGGTCCATCCCACACCTGTTAACGAAGCTCTGGCCTGTGCCAGGTGCTGGACTGGGAGGCAGCAGTCCTGTCAAGCTGGAGACAGCTGAGCACCCCTAGTTTGGAACACTTTTACATCAGAACTACTTGACAGTTCAGAGAAACGGTCTCTGTCCTCATCATGTTACCCATTTCTCAGTAAGAATGAGCTCTTTGGGCTCTTTAGGGTCCATTTTTATGGCAGGGCCAGGGGACAACTCTGATATGACAACTGGGGGATGGGGAAGAGAAGTGAAAGAGAAAACAGGGGTGAGAAAACAGGGATCAGGAAGAGAACAGAGAAGTGCACAAAGCACTCAAGGGGAACGTCACATGGGGCCAGGACCCGAACCCTGACACCTAACAACACAGCAAGGCCCACCTGCCCTGACAAAACTGGGAGCGGAAATACGTCCATGGCCTGACTGTCTTCAACGGGAGAATCAACCACCCTGCCACTCTTTCCAGGACCACTGATGGTTCAAAGACAGGGAAAGAGGAACTTACCTATGTCAACAATGTAATTTTATTAAAGATAGAAAGCAGCTAAAGGAAATATGCAAAGAGCTTCATGAATGCAGAGAGCATAAACTCCACACCCTAATTTCCTCTCACCGCTACTCAGTGGTGACAAACCAACACCTGTCAGCTTCAGAAAGTTCGCTGCCTACCCAGTGGCTCTCGCTGGAAACCAGCATACCTCAGTGAAGAGCCAAGGGGAAGACGAAACTCAAACTGTCCACTGCAAAGTTCCACCTGACAAAGGGATGGGTGGGCTACTGCCTGGCTGAGACCCTCCCAGGACAGTCCGCTGTCACCTGCTGGGCAGGAAAAGCTCAGATCCAAGCAGCTCATGATACCACTGGAAGGGAAAAATCTCAAGATCAGCAGCACTGCAGCTGCCCCAGCCCCAGTACAGGACTCGGGGGCAGTGCTGCCAAGCAGGAGGCACAGCCCACTCTAAGGGGTAGGCAGCTTCTGAATGCAGGCCCAAATCAGCTCTATGGTAGGGACCTTCAGCCGGGGCAGAAGCTGCTGCCATCTGACTCCTGATTCCACCTAATTAAGAACTGAGGCTTCCAAATGCGGCTGCTTCTTCCCAGCATCTCCAACCAAGTCTCTCAGGCAAGGGAGAGTTAACCATCAGTATGGTGTCCTTTCTTGTCATAAATCACTCTGCTTTGAGACAGGTGCCCCATCGGTCCACCCCCTGCCCTTATTTTGAGCAGTAGGAGTGACGCATTTCCCAGAAACTGGCCTGCGGCCACCCTGAAGGATGTGACCAGGGCCACAGGGATGGACGTCACTGAGCCAGACCTCTTCACCCAAGTCCTATGGTGAAAACAGTCTCTGGGAAAGGTGATCAGGCAGAAACAGAACTGACCAGGAAGGGAGGCCTGTCAAAGTCACTAGGAGAGGAAGACAGAGTGCCAGAAGGGGAAGGAGTGTGCAGGGCTGCAGACCCCTATGGCAAGAGCTTTGCAGGTCCCTGACCCAGAAAAGGCCCATGGAAAAACTTCTCAGATGAGTTCAAGGCCTACAGTCAGCCTGCCAGCCAAGCACACCTCTGCCTGACCCTCACATGCCATGGTTCCCACAGTCTAAGAGCTGGGCAGCAACCAGAGCCAGGCAGCCCTGGGCTCCGTCTTGGCTGCTTCACAGGGCCTGTGGACTGGGTATGTTACTTACATCTCCAGACTCAGTTATGATCTGCCTCAGTGTCACAAAGACAACACCACTTTGTCATGTTGGTAGAAACAACCCAGACCCAGACCCAGACCCAGATCCAGACCCAGACCGACAATTCAGCTCTGTGAGAAGCTCCATGGAGAACTCAGCCTTGCCAGGCTTCAGTTTCTCCTTCAGAAAAGAAAAAGAAGTCACCCGTCACACACACAGAGTACACAGAGTACTTGGCAAACTGCCTGGGGACAGAGAGCCCCAATGACTGTCTTCTTCCCCTCCCTCAATCCTTAATCTCTCAGTTCTGCACACACACTCTTCCAGCAAACTATCACCTTCCTGTCACAGCCTCCCCACTTTCCCACCAACGAGCTGATATGTTCCTGAGAACCAGAACACCCAGCTGCTTCCATGTTTACACCCCAGAGAGTGAACTCCAGATCTCTCTGGCACCTTCTGCTGGTCAGTCAGATCCTAAATCACCTTGGCTGTGTCCTGTGGAGTCTCCCCACTTCAGATGAGGCCCCAAAGCCAAAAAAGTTCGTGTAAAGGCCCAGTAATAGTCTTTTAGCCCCAAGACTAGTTTTCTCTATACAATGGGGGAAAAGAGTGGGAAGATGAATTATATCCCCTCCACAGAAGAGCAGGCACAATACCAAGCACACTGTAAGAAATAAAAGACGGGTGCTACCATGAATTCAGGGCCACATCTGGCACCAGTACCTAATCAACCTCTCTGAGACAACATAAGCCACTTACCCCAGAGTCCTGCAACTACTCCACAGCTTCTCCACTAAGTCTGAAGGCCAAGTCATCGCTGTACGGCCCTCTCACTTCCCACTCCTCCTGCCCTGACCACCAGCTCCTTAAGCCTCCCTGAGGCTCTTGGGCCAATCCAGGCCTACATCCCCACTGCCCCCTCCCTCCGATCTCCCATCTTCTGTCCTTCATACCGGCCTCCCTCCAGCCAATAGTGTGCCTTCTTCTCAGGCTTTTCTGGTGGACGGCACCTTCCCAGAGCTCGGCTCTCACTGGTGCGGTGTGGGCCAGCCCTTCTGCTTGGCAAACTCTCCATCCCTCAATACTGATGGGTTCCACCTTGGTGAATATGGAACTTTCAGGGCTTTTGTGCTTTCAAGCTCATTCTCAGATCTGCAAGGTGGCGGAGAAACTTTTTACCTAACACCCAGGTTCCTGGCTACATGGCCCTGTTTCTGCCCTCATCCTGCAAACAAGGCTCCTTTCCACAGCCTTCTCGGTGCTATGTTGTCAGATTTTTGTGCTTTCTGTTGCTTTTGCTGTTTAAACGGGCCCCAGCTAGAGTGCTGAAGTGATTTCTCGTGCTGCTGAGCACATGAAGGCTGGGCCTCATGGAGACGTGTGCGCGAGCTGAGCTTCATCCAGGCATGAAGTACAGCGCTACCTCACTGAACACGAGTTCAGTGTTAATGAGGTAACAACACAGAATGTCCAGAAAAGGAAGTGGATGTTGGTCAATACCAACCTGGGCCTGTTCTGGTAAGGGTTAAAGGAACATCTGTGGTACAGAACAAAGCTACCGGAAAAGGAGGAAAATCTGTGAGCTCCATTGGGCCTCATGTCTGAGAGATCATGACAGATTAGACACCAGACAGCAGGGTTGTGAGGCTGAAAGCCAGAGAGTTAAAGGGTCAGGCAAATGCTCAGTCCTTGGCTAGTGTTTTATTATACAGAAATATTAAGTACTGAGACATTAAGTATGGAAATAGTACTGGGTTCATATGCTATACATATACATTAAATAAGGCATCTTTAAGCAGAGACACATAGAACACCAAGTTATGTGTACATTGACAATAATGTCAAGACCCTAACCTCAGTTCCCCTGGAGCAGGGCCTCCGCCCTCTCCGCCCTTAGAGCAGTGTAACTACCAGGAATCAAGAGCACCAGCTGATGCAGCTCTGTCACACTGTCACCTCACCCACCCGAGTGTGGGGACCCTGGGGGACACAGACCACAGCCTGAGATCCAGAAAGGTGACCTCAAAAGAGGGGTGACATACACGAAGTGCTCAGAGAGGCTTTTCTTTTCAGTGCCCTTGCCCAATGCCATCCTGCCCAGGCTCACTCCATCTCAGATGGTGAAAGTACACATCATGTGTGTGTTCACTCTCTCTCTCTCTCTCTCTCTCTCTCTCTCTCTCACACACACACACACACACACACACACTTTAGATCAGTAACAAAGAGATTGAACCCATGACCTTGCACTTACCAGGCAAGCGCTTGAGCCACTGAGCTAAATCCTCAGCCCTCAAAGATCTTACTTTTGATCAAAGCATCCCATCCCATAAACTTTCATGAGATTTCCAAGATGGGAATATTAGCTCTGTAAGGAGAGGTTCTTTGTTCTGCTATTGTCTTTTCACAAACGTGGGTAAAATGGCGCCTGCTGATTACTAGGTGCCCAGTGAACAGTAGAAAGAAAATAAATTAGAAGGGGAAAAAAAATTCCTGAACAAGAAAGTGAAAATCCACATTTGACATACCTTCAAGTCTATATATCCCACCTTGGTAAAACCTCAGCCTTCATCCTCTACTTTAGGAGGGTCTTTTACAAGATAAACTATCTAGTTTCCCAGAAGACCCCAATACTCCATTCCTCTGGGATTGACAGAAGCCTTCAGAGGGTTTGTGATATCTTAACCAGTCCCGATTCACTTGAAACAGACTCTCCATCCATCTAAACCCTCCCACCCCCACCTGCCACAGTATCCCTTCAGGCTTAGAGTATTTGGATCAGGCAAAAGGTAAGTCAGCTCCTCCCTCCTCATACTTGGTCCTAGACACACTCTATCTCACAGGCACCCTAGTGCATTCCCAGATGCCTGGGATCACTCTTCTACCTGCTATCTCTAAGGCTGATAACCAGTGAAGGTCTGGTTCTTATTCTAAATTTTTTAAATTTTATTGTGGCACTGGGGATTGAACCCAGGGCCTTGTATATACTAGGAAATCACTCTACCACTGAGCTAAATCCCTAGCCTCTTATTCTATTTGTACACTTTTTTGTTATGGTGGTGGGAATTTTCATTTGTGTTATAGTCAACAGACCTACTATAAACAGAAAGTTTGATAGAAAAATAAAACTGAAATAATAACATATTTCTTTGATCCTACTTTTATATGTACTAATTCAACTGCTATGGTAAGTTAAAAATGGCTTATTAAATTAATATTTGGCAAGTGGAGAGTATTCTTTGCTCACCTTCTGAACTGGGACTGGCAGTGTGACTTCCTCTAGCTATAAGGATGTTAACAAATGGGAAACAAGCAGAGACTTGAGAAGGGTGTGTGCCTTTTCTGTTCCTGGGACCCCGACTCCACATGAAAAGGACCAGGCCAGCCTGTTGGATAAGACACATGTGGCCCAGTCACTCTTGCTGGCCTCACTGAGAACCAACCAACTGCTGAAAGGCAAGGCCACCCCTGGTCAGCCGGCCCCCAGCCAATCCACCAGCACACAGGACGTGTGACACAGCTGAAACTCTGCCCGGCATATAAGCATGAGTTAAATAAATGTTTTAAGCTGCTAAATTTTGGGGCGGTCTGGTTTTGTGGCCAAAGCTGAATCGTGATTCCATTTTACGAAGAAACTGAGGTAGAGACATCGACGAGGTCCCACATCTATTGAGTGTGATGTGGGATCTGAAGCCAGACCATCTAACTCCAGAGGCCAAGCCTTGCCTGCTGTCCTAAAGCCAAACTGCTCTACAGATTTCAAATGCCTGCCCCCTCACCCACTTTCCTAAAGGATATTAAATGCAGAGCGTGGCCTTATGTGGCCCCACAGACGCCCAACAGGCAACTCCGAGCACCGACTGACCCTTACCATTTCGTGTTTATGATGCCTCCAGTGCCAAAAGTGCTCTGCTCTCTTCTGATACTTTCCAACCATTTTAAAAATAATAAAATTGCTCAAAGTAGGGTGCATAAAAAGCATCCTGCCTTAAAAGGGAAGGAAATTCTGATACGCAGTAAAGATGCATGCTAGAAGACCCAACTGCAGGAAGACAAATACTGTATGATTACTAAATAGTTTGCATGAGATTAAATTTGTAGGAAGAAAAGGCAGAAGGGTGGTTGCCAGGGGCTGGGGGAAGGAAGAAATGGGGACTTATGTTAATGGATACTGAATGTCGGTTTGAGATGAGAAGTTCTGGAGCTGCATGATGATCAGGGTTGCACAACTGGGTGACGCGCTTGATTCAACCGAGCCATACCCTTAAAAACAGCTAAAATGATAATGTTACGCTTCATCACAATTTTTCTTAAAAAAGGTTAAATGAATGACAATTTAGACTGACAGGAAGAGGTCAAGGCCACTGCTAGATCAGCAAGGACTCCAGAGCGATATAGGAGAGAAACACTTATGTCCAGCATTCCTGATTCCCCTGGCCACCACTTGCTGGGCACAACCTACCACTCACTGATGGCCAGATGGGTGGGCAGACATGGCAAGGCAGCCTTGAAAACAAGCTGGGCTCAAGGACAAAAAGCTCAAACAAATCAAAGCCAGTTCCCTGGCCCCAGACCAGTACAGAAAGAATGCTACGCCAACTCCTCTCAGCAGAATCTGCATTTAGTTTTCACACTGAGTTGACATCAGGAACAACGAAGTCAATATAAACACATAACAATTTCTCCTGACCCAAGAACTTTATAAACTCTTTACAGAAAATCGAGGAGGAAGAAAGGTCAGCCTGGGCTACACAGAGTCCGAGGCCATCCTGAACTACATAACAAGACCTTGTCTCACAAGACTTTCTTTACATATACTTATTAAATACCATCTTGCTAGCTTTAGCCAATCCAGCCTATAGAGGAAAAATTCAGGCTTCAGTTCTATCATCTAATATATATGCTATGTTTTAAAGCTTAAACTGAATAATTAGCATACCATGGGGGTCCAATCAAACTATTAATAAAAAAAGAAGTGCTAGGCTTGGTGGTACAAGCCTACAGTCCTAGCCATTCCAGAGGCGGAGGAGGAAGGATCGCTGGGGCCCAAGAGTTTGAGATCAGCCTGAGCAACACAGCAAGACCTAATCTCAAAGAAAAGTGTGAGCAGAAGTGTTAGCAAATCAAGTCTAAATGTATAAAAAGAATTACACATTATTATCAATATCTATTTCTGCTATCCAAGGTTGTTCAAAATCTAGAAATCAATCAATGAGCTGGGTGTGATGTTGTCTGTGTGCCTATAACTCCAGTAGCTTGAGGTGCTTAGGCAAAAGGACTGTAAGTTTTTGAAAGCTTGGGCACCTCAGAAAGAATAAAGGAAGAAAAGTTTTCCTCCAAGTACCCTCTGATGTTAGGCAGACACACTGGTTGGATGAATGGGTGACACAGACATTCCAGACATATAAAACCACTACTACAACGCAATCACTGATGTAAACGACACAGTGGGGGCTATACCAGCAAATACAACTTGTTTTTTTTTCTAAAATGTCCCCAGTAAATCCTAAATTTTTTTCAACAAAGCTGAAGTCCAAGTTCATATAAGGAATCCACTGTCAGACACATCACTGCATCAGTCCTATCAGCCTTGCTGGTCCCTTGACGATGCGTGTTTCACAAGTACATGGAGGTTAGTGACACACTTGGAGGAACTGCTCTGAAGGCATCTCTGATTCAGTCACCCTTGCAGTGGATACTCAGATGGGTTTGTAAGTATCAAAAAGGAAGGGGGTGGGGAGAAGACCAGGGCCAGAAAACAGGAAGCCCTGCTTGGCACAGCTGGAGACGGACACTACCCGTTTCTCCACCAGCAAGGTCAGAGGAACAGTCACAGCATCCTGTCCAAGTCCAGGTGACCTGCCATCCACAGAGATGGAGCACGACATCTGTGTCAACCTCAGCCTTTGAACATCCTTCCAGTTCCGCAGCCAGAGGCCAACGACGTCCCTTGGGGCTGAGGATGAGGGGCGACTGCAGCCATTCTCCGCCCTCCTCCTCCATCTGCAGGCAGGGAGGAAGTCATGGGGAGGATCAGCAAACACAGTGGGCACGATTCTCTCCACATCCATCCTGAAGTGAGTCAGTCACCAGCAGGACCTGTGTCTAGTTAGACTTGATGACTGAGAGGTTTCCTTAAGGGACTCAGTGGTTGTCGTGATTCCTGTTCTTGCTGGCCAAGAGCAGGCAGGAGCGGAAGGAGACATGTCACACTCTTCTGCTTCCCAAACCCTGAGACCCTGCCAAACCCAGTTCCTCCTATCACTCTTCTCAAAGATAATCTGGGGTTCAGACAAGAAGGGAGTGGTATGAAATCTATTCCAGGCTGTGTCACGGCCAACTGGAAACACACTCACCAAGTGAGCTTTAGATGAACCCAGCCCAGATGAAGCTGGATTTCTGCCCCAGCTTACCATACCTAGCAGTAAAGAAGGTGGGAACAAAGGACCATGGAAAAGAGAAGCACAGTATCAAGAGGTAAGGCTAAAGCTCTGGTCACTCACTGTTTGTTCATTCATTCATTAGCTCAGTATTTGGAAGCCTTCCATGTGCTGGCAGTATAAACATTGGTGACAGACCAAATGGGATCCTCTGTCCTTGTGGAGTTTCACTTATTATAAGCAAGAAAACTGCAATAAGTCAGATAATGAAATATGCTACAGAGAAAAAGCAAGTCAAGGAACAAGGCCTGGGGTGACAGTGATGGGGAGTAGGGAGCTTCCACTGTCAATAGACGGCTATGAGAAGACTTCATGAGTGACGAAGAGAAAGCTTCATCGATAAAATGACACCTGAAGAGGAACTTCAGAATCAGAGGTGCAGGCTGCAAAAACACCAGCATGGGGACAATGCCAAATAGAGAAACAGTTCCATGATCCTGAGGCAGGGGCGGGCCTGACATCAGCATCTGTCCATCAGTTGGGGCCAATGGCCCAAATCAAAGGGTGAACCTTTCTTTCTTTTTTTTTTTTTTTTTGTACCAAGGATTGAACTCATGACTTCACACTTGCCAGGCAGACACACACGCCACTGAGCTAAATCCCCAGCCCCAATGGGTGAATCTGAAGCAAGCAGCACTTGACACAAAAGGCCAAGTCACCTCCTCCAAACCTGAAAGAAAACGGAGCGGGGAAGCCACAGCCATAACCCCAATGAGATACTTTGATAGACTTTCCATAGATCCTTCTCCTCTGAAACAGCATGGGGCTGCCTTTAGAATCAATTAACCAAAATGCTCAGGACTAGAAGCACCTCAGATTTTAGTTGAGGGAAAATATTTGGATGTACATAATGAGGTATGTTGGGGACAGGATCCAATTCTAAACAGGACATTTATGTTTTATATGTACTTTATATGATAGTCTGACAGTAATTTCATACATTTTAATTAATTTGGTGTATAAAACTAAGTTTCATGATGTGAAATTCTCAATTTTTGGTGTACTGGCATTCAGAAAGTGTAATGGCTGTGTCTAGATGTTCCCCCAAAGCCTCATGCAGTCAGAGATGGGGCTTTTTCAGAGGTGGCTGGATCTAGAGTGTGTGACACTAGGATCCATTCGTGGTGCAAGGCCAGAATCAAGGGCACTAGGATTAAGGGTGTGAGTGCTGCCTGCCCTAGCTAGCCTGGATGAGATATAAGGGATACGGCTGTGGTTGCCCTTGTTACTTTGCTACTTCCTGCCTGCCATGAAGTGCTTTTTTCTCTGTGGTGCCTATCTGTCATGCCACCCTGCCTTGGAGCTGCCTGGTTCTGGACTGAAACTTCTACAAACTGTGAGCTAAATAAACTTTTCCTCCTTTAACTTTGGGTTAAATTTTGTCCCAGCAATGAAAAGAATAACTAAGAAAGAATTTTTCAAATTTTGGAGCATTCTGGATTTCTGATTTTTGGATTAGTAATGTTCAATTTGTAGGTATTCATGGGACTGAGTAGAATTAGAGGACAATAAATGTCAGTGTTTAAGACTTTCAGAAAGGGAATTTCATAATTTCTTTGGTATTTATGCAGTTTAAATGGAATTAGAAGAAATCTCTCAAGATTAACCTTCACCCTTTGTTCAGTTTTAGATCAAGGATACTATAACCTTCGGCCACCCATAAGATTGCTAGATTATGGACAGTTTGCAGGGACAGCGTCTCAGGTTTTGGGAATCTGTGGGGACTAGAAAGTACTATTTGGAAAGGGTTTTCTCTCCCTGGAACAGGTGAGACCTGAGTGGGGCCTAGAGAAAAGATGGAATGATGATCTGGGCTCACTGCAGACCCACAAGGAATCAGGCCTTTGTGTTATACACCCTGGGTCACCAGACCATGAAAAGAAGAGGGTATCGGGCAGTCATTCTGCCTGCTGATAAAGGTAACATACATGGCCAAGTCCAGCCTGAAACTTCAGTGCAGGGTAAAACCCAAAGGCAAAGACAGGACTCAGCAGAATTGTCAGAGCAGCAGGAGGATCCCTTGATGAAAAATGTGAGAGGTGCATGGAGACATGGAAAAGGAGAGGAGACCCTGGCCCCTCGTCCTCGATAAGTCTGACTATAGGGCCTTAATTCCCCAAACTACCCCTCCATGAATCTCCCCTGTGGTGCCCACAATACACATGGTACACACACCCAGTAATTGTCAGAAACATTTTTTAAAAGAGAAAAAAGAAAAGACAGAAAAATCAAGAAGCAAAAGAAAAAAAAAGCAAAAACAAAAACAAGTTAAAAAAAAATGACAGCAGCAGCAACAACAACAACAAAAAACAACAATAACTATATAGGTTTTCCAAACAAGATGACAGGAATTTAATAATGGGTTATATTACATATTGTTATCTTCAAAACAGTTGCTCAGGTTACTCACTAAGCATTTTTGTTGTTACTCATTAAGCGTTTTCTTGCCAGTGGAGACTTTTGCAGGCAGTATCTCCCATCACATCATAAATGTGTCACAAGGATGGCACCTGGTCTTTTATTACACAACTATAATTTGGACCGTCTGTTTAGATCTTCTGAGAAATCTGCACTGTTATCTCAAGACACACCACAGGGTTGGTGACTCATATTGAGGAGACACCAGGCTGGAAGCCCAAGTGGGCTAAGGTGTGTGAAAAGCCCCCAGCCCAGCGAGTCACTGGTAACTTGTAGGTTCTCTTCTTCCCCACACTGAGCGCTGGTTCCCAGAGGCTGCTGGGAGGTGATCAGCGCACAGTGCATCACATCACATCAATGGCAATCAAAGGAAACAACTGAAACCAAAACCAATTTCCACGCAACCCCAGCAATTGCCAGGCTACAATGCTCTCCTGGCTCCCCATTCTTGGTCTCCATTCCTTGGCCCCTTATTCGGGCCTTTGGGACAAAGAGCCAGTATTGTGAGGGTCCATTCCTCCTGCTGCCTCACAGGCGAAGAGGAGAAACACACCTTGCACGTCCCTGTGAGTGGGCCCAGCTGCCCCATGCCTGGACATCAACTCAGGCAGCAAGCTGGTGCCCACTTGCAAGGTCATCCAAATGCCAGCACCCATGCCCTATTAATAGTGCGGAAGCTGGAACGAAGCAGATAGGAGGATGGGAATAAAAGGCTGGCTTCAAATGCAGCTGTGCACAGTCATGGCTGTTTCACATGGCACAGCGCGAGCACATCTGACCTTCAACAGCAGACGCAGAATATGAGATGCCCCTAAAAGCAGCTGGGGTAGTAGCAGAGGAAAGGGAGCCACCTGCCAGTGTGTCTTACCTGCCTTGCCACCCTCCGTGCCTCCCAGTAAGGCTTTGAGTCTTCTACAGCTTTGCCAATTTTCTTCACCAGTTCATCCAGTTTCACTGTGGCCTCAACCAGAACAGAACGAAACTTCTGGCGAGCATCCTGCAGCAGAGGGAGATGGAGGAAATTCAGGTCAGCCTTAAGGCGGAATCTGCAAACCCCCACCTCACCTAGCCAGATACACCAGAAGGGACTTTGCCCATCCCAGGAACCCCTCGACAACAGTGCTAAGGCATTGTCCAGACTAGCATCCCCTAAATAATGTTCTGCCACCATGACAGTGACCAAGCATCCGTCCTGTCTGGGATGCTCCTGCCAGCCTCGTGCAGCTGAGCACTCAAATGTGCCTCGTGTAACTGAGAATATAAGTTTGTAATTTAATAAAGTACATTTAAACTTTAAAAAGTTAGCCGGGGATTTAACTCAGTGGCTCAAGCGTTTGCCTGATAAGCAAAGTTGTGAGTTCGATCCCCGGTACCAAAAATTAATTAATTAAAAAAGTTAAACCAGGCATGGGGGCACACTTCTGTATCCCCAGCACTTGGAAGGCTGAAACAGGAGGGCTGTGCAAGTGAGGCCAGCCTAGGCTACTTAGTAAGCCCCTACCTCTAAAACCAAAAGCAAAAAGAAATTTAAAACAATTAATGTGTTCAGCAACACTACATTGGACAGCACAGAGCAGATTTAAATGCTCTGTCCAGGTCCTCAGGGAAAGAACAATGATCCAACTGCCTCTGGCAGCCCCAGTCCATATGGTGGTGCTACTTCCCACACCTCCTGGAAGGTGTTAGCCTTAGACATTGGGTGCAAATGTACACAGGGCTTTTTACTGCCCTCAGGACACTGTTCGTCTGGTGGGTAAGGTAGGCTTTGCAGCCCTTTGTAGGAATCCCAATGCCAGGAGGGGGTGGTACGCACAGAACCCTGCAGCAGAGATTTCCATAGACCTGGTACTAGAGGGGGACTCACAGACAACCTGGGGTGGGGAGGAACAGGGGAAGGGGTAGGAGGAGGGGGAGGAGTGGGGAGGAAGAGGGGAGAAGGAAGGGGAGGAGGATTGGCACAGAAGCCTGAGGCACAGGCGGACACGTGGAGGGAGAGAAGTACTGAGATCCAAGCAAGCAGCAAGGCCACTCGGCCAGGAGGGGGCAGGGAGCCAGAGTCTGGAATGCAAAGAATGACAAGAGATAAGGCAAACCAGCACCCAGGCTGGAGGTAGCCTCTACGGAGGTCTGGGAAGACAGGGACCTGAATCACATTAGGCTTTTTGGTCCTTTTGAGGCAGGGTCTCACTATGCAGTTCAGGCTGGCCTTGAGCTCACTTTGTAGCCCAGGCTGGTTTTGAATTTACAACGATCCTCCTGCCTCAGCCTCCTCAGTGCTGGGATTATAGGTGTGTGCATTAGGTTTATTTGCATCATAAGAGTCCAGAAACCAAAACCATGAGATATCAGGGGGAAAAGTGGGAAAAAAGCAATTTAGTTCCAGGTCTAGGAGGACATACTGGGGAATCGGGACAGGATCTCACAGACCCAGCTAATCCTCCCCTTCATCACTTGCTTGACAGAGCCATACTTGGGTGGGGTGTGTGTGCGTGTACATGTGTGCACCCACGCACATGTGCTGACATATGTTTGAGAAAGAGGAAACAGATCCTCAGACAAGGAACGAGGTGTGATCATGAGCCAAGGGGCTCCCCCCACCCCAGATGCAGTAGCTGTGCTTCCGCTAGAGCACCCATTCCATTAGTGAGAAGTAGCCTTCCTCACTGTTATCTGAGAAAGTGCATTTCTATAGCAGTGGGGTGGTGGCACCTGCCTGGAATCTCATCGTCAGGAGGCTGAGGCAGGAGGATCACTGTGAATTTGAGGCCAGTCTGGGTTACAGAATGAGTTCAAGGCCAGCCTGAACTACACAGCAAGACCCTGTCTCAAAAAAAAAAAAAAATATATATATATATATATATTTCTACAAGTGAAATTCTAGGGGCCTCATGAGGGTGAAGGAGAGCTCTCTGATCAGTTCTAATTCATCTCCTTTTTATCTCACACCGTGACTTCTCAGCTTGGAGAGTCTGTCTCCTTGTGGTTCCTGAGCCTAATCCCACTTCAGACACAGGTTTTGCTCCGAGGACCCCAGTCCTATGTCATCATCACCATCCTGATTTCTCTCTACCTTGTCTATCAAGCAGGCCTGGAATAACCAGGCACAGCCTCTAGGACAGAGACCAGCTCTGCTCTTAGAACAGCCCCGGGGAAGGGCTGTGCTGGGCAGTCCATGGAGCTTCCGCAAACCTTGGCTTCTGGGTAAGTGAGAGGCCGCTTGTTGTCAAAACCCAAGATTTTAATCAAAGACATGGATTCAAAGCCAGTTAACATCCTTTGTAGGGGCTTATGCACCAACCGTTTGCATTACATTCCAAATTATTACTTCCCATCGTATGGGGAGGCTGTCAGAAAAACTAAAGGAGAATACACAGGAAGACACCTCATAGGACCACAGTGAGGTGCTCAATACATGCGTATAATTTCGCTGGATGTAACAGCGCATGCCTGGAATCCCAGCACTTGGGACGCCGAGGCAGGAAGATCGCCAGAATCGGAGGCCACCATGGGCTACCTAGTGAGTTCAAAGCCAGTCGGAACTACATGGCAAGACGCATCTTTAAGAAAAAAAAACCAACCTCCACTATTTTCCCTCTTGCTATAAAGCAACCCACAATCCTCCTAAAAGCCATCCAGGGGTCTCTCTGAGGTAAGGCTCAGTGACGTGATGGACATAACCTGCTATACTGGGAAAGCGTCTGCTTTGCAAAAACACACACACACACACACACACACACACACGGCCAGCTCCTCAGTCACCTCTCTGGCAGTCTGTGGCACCAGCACTACTTGCAGTCACATTAAAAGCGAGACCCCGGGGCTAGATCAGTTGGCATTTGGCCCACAGAAAATCACATCCCAAAGCGTCTCAGCTGTAACGAAGACTGGGCCCCAGCATGGCCTATGGGCCACAAGGCTCCACGCCCTTGGCTTGTATGCTCAGTAGCAGCAGGAAATGTACTCAGACTCCCCAACCAGCTTCTGGAGACACCTGACACCCCAAGAGCTATTCCAGGAACTGGGGAACCCAACCTACCACCTCCGACTCTGCTGGGGATGAGGGAAGCACAGCACATTCAGACAACGCACCAGGGCTGGGCGCTACGGAAGAGCTTTAACCCATCAACTGCCTCATCCGGTAGGTGCCACTGTTCTTATTTTACAAGGGGATAAACTGAGGCACAGAGAAGCACAGCTACTTGCCCAAAGTTACCGACTTAAGAAATGGCACAGCCGAGAGTTAAACTCAAGGGACACACAGTAAGCATGGGGTAGTGTGCGAAGTCCTGAGACCTAAGCAGGCACATGGCGACAGACACACAACTGGGAAGGCCATTCAAGGGGGTGTCACCCATGCCAGGTCTGGAACATGGGGGGATTTCACCAGACAGAGGAGCGGGGCATTCAAGGGTCCGGGACCAGCATGAGCAAAGAATGGCAGTGGGAGGATGGTGGCGCATGTACCACCCACTGGTAGTCACCTGAATGTCACCCTATACGTAAGCAGGAGCCCTGGTGGGTTTGGTGGGGGTCGTTTTGCTTATATTCTTCTTTTGTAGAAGATGTTCTAGTCTATCACTGAGACTGTGTCTCCTTTCCTCTTCTATTCTTCTTCCTACTTCTCTTCCTTTGGCTTTCAATCACCTCACACCAAATCTTTTCACCTGAATCTGTGTGACTGGGTTTTTCTTCCAAGTGGCCATCTCACATTATTTCCCACACACTCTCTGTCAGAAAGGCTAAGAGTACATTCTACCACACAACAGAAAAGGAGTCAGAGTTCACTACATGACTCACCTGCTAACAGTGCTGACATAGCAGCAATCAGGTTCCTCACTGGACAATGACCACAATATAATTGCTGGGAGGACAGGGGATGGGGAAGTGGGTATGTGGTGGAGACAGAGGGAAGACAAAAATCAGATCTTCCATGAGCAGGACACCAGCAGATAATAAATCATACAGAAAAACCAAGATGTAGCCATACAAAACATACTGTTTAGGGTCACAGAAGTAAATATCTCAATAATCAACTAAAATATATTAAACTGATTAGAGTAAGCTGCTTCTAGGGGAGGAAATGGGGGGAGGATAAGAACATTTTGGGGTTATATTGTCTTTTTGGGGGGAGTTGTTTTGAAACAGGGTCTCTCTAAGATGCCAAGAGTGGCCTCAAACTTGTGGTCCTCCTGTGTCAGCCTCCAGAGCGGCTGGGATTACAGGTATGCACCTCTAAGCTGACTTCCTTGAAAGTTTAATTGTGGTAAAATTTCATGATGGATTTTTGTTTTGGGTACTGACACTTGAACTCAGGACCTTACGCTTGCCAGGCAGGCGCTTATGCCACTGAGCTATATCCCCAGCCCTCGTGACGGTTTTTTATAAGCAGGACATGACATAATCAGACTCCCCAAAAATTGTTACAAAAATTGTTACCTGGCTGCAGAGACCTTTTTTTAAAGACTCCTCAGGTGATTCTTCAGGGCCCACCAGGCTGGTTAGCACCTTTTGCACCCGCCTATGTTAAATGTGTGGCCAAGGGCACTGACCCCAAGAGCTGATTTGACAACAGCACTGTCCTCCGTAAATGAGGCTGTGTGCTAGGGTGATGCATGCCTGGCTGCTGTACACAACGCCACGCCTCCCCCAGGAAGAAAAAGCCAACCTGGCCATTTTCTTTTCCGGAGGATCACAGCTCCCCAAGTAGCAACTCCCCAAAAGTATTGGCTCTCAGATCCCATTAGCCAAAATCTTTCTTGCCTAAGCAACCTAACAGCACCATTTTCCCCTGGGTCTCTCACCCCACCTCTTAGTCACTGGTAAGGCAACTCTGGTTGCAGAAGTGGTCACAGGACCCATGCAAACTCCTAGCCACTGTGATTATTTGGCGGGGTGGGGGTGGGGGGATGGAGGGATGTAACTCATCAGAGTCAATGAGAAAGGAATTCTGAGCTACTGGGCAAAGAACTCTCTTCCACCCCTGTGGCTGAGAGGATGGGACGGGATGAAAGCCTGCACCAGACAGCAGCTATCTATCTGGGCATCGCGAGAGTAGACTGGGACAGAGAAGAAAAGGGGGAGAAGCAGAGGAGGGAGGCCTGAGTTCCAGTGATGCTTTGAGCTAAAAGCCCTACATTCTACACCTATACTCCTCCTTCCCCATCACCTTTGTTTTTTGTTTTGTTCAAGCTAACTGGAGTTTGATTTCTATTATCTGCAACCAGAGTAAGCCTTTAACAAGCATGATACTGCAAAATATACCTTCGGGTAGTCATATTAATGTAGCAGGGACCCACATTCCACAGCACAGCATAGCACTATAATTACAGTGAACTGCTGGAGGGCTTCTGCCTTTGTCACTAAAGTCATGTTTACAAGGGGCACAGCTGGTAGAATTTAACTCAACCTAATTTTGTGAAGATTTCTTTAAATCCATCTTAATGACAACTTGATAGCTCGGAATGGTGGCGCATACCTATCATCCCAGCATTTGGGAGGCTGAGGCAGGCGAGTTGCTGTGAGTCCAAGGCCAGCCTGAAGTGTACAGTAAGGCCCTGTCTCCAAATACAACACAACACAACACAACACAACACAACGTACCTTGCCACATTTTAAAGCCTGCCTGAAACTACCAGACTGGTGCTTTTTGTCCCATTTCCTTCTTCAAGAAAAAATATGATCAGGGTTCTTTGCTTCCCACAATTACAGGCTCAAGACCAGAGAGGAGGGTTGTTTCAGGAAGGATGGTAGGAGCAGAGAAAGCTGCTCTCCTTGCAGGAGATAACCCATGGGACAGAGCAGTTCAAAAAGACAAACTCATCAGCCACAACAGCAGACCTTCTATCAGCAAAGCAAAACAAGCCATCCACTACCCCTGGCTATTTATTCCACCAAGTTCTGAAGCTCAGATGAGGCCTCTGATCCTACAGCTGGAAACTGTCTCACCCACTCGGTGACTCAGGCTGAGGGTAATTTAGTCACGCACAGAATGGCTGATGACGGCAGTCTCCCTGTCTGAATGTGTCAGTGTGTCAAAAACACAGCCCGGGATCAGAGAAGAACTCCAGCCAACCCCAGGCAGCCAGAGCCATGTGCCTTGAAAACAGTGTGCATGGTGTCACCACACCAGGAGGGACAAGGCCCTGTTTTCTGGCCAACCCACCTACCTAAGCCTCGGTCAGCTTACTTGTAAGCTGAGAATGATGGCCTTCCCTTCACGGAGCAGCCCTCGGGACCCAGCGAAATAAAGATGGGATGCGAGCTTTTTAAAAATAACTGTCCTACATAATAGCGATGACACACACTCCAAAGGCTCTGTGTATAAATACACTGGTTCTGTGTGAAAGGGGACTTCACAGACATGAGCTGAGCTGAGCTGAGCCTCACCGTGACCCTGGAAGATGGGGTCAGCAAGAATCACCACCCCAGGACCTGACATGTGCTCCCTGCCGGGGGCTGCAGGGCCTTAGAGACACATATACTGGTTCTGGTCCTCAACAGCAATTGCTCAGCCAAGGCGAACTGCGGGGGCTGGTGGGTGTCCTGTGGCCTTGCTAGCTTAATAAAGTAAAATTTATCTGCCTCTTTTCCCCACATCCTCTTGTTACAGGGAGCTGAGTTAGTTAGAAATATTATAGGCAGTGAGACAGGACCAGGTCCTCAAAGGAGCCAGTGCAGAAGCCCAGATACCTTGGCAACTGTGGGAGAGACAGACACCTCCTGCTGTGGGCCAGGCCTCAAGACAAAGGATCAAACAAATGCATCCACATCCTAAGGACTGATATTCTAGATAGTTCCCTATCACCCTGAGGAAGTCAGCAGTCACCATTCCAACCCCCTAGGGAAGAGTCCCTGCTCCCTAAGCGTGCTTATTTTCTACGTGACTCCTGACTCACTTCCCCATTTGTCCCTGATTTATCAATTTTACCTGAACAATTAATCTTATTGGCTAACCAAAATTCTGTCCCACATTATGCCCCTCTGCCTTGAGTTCCCAGTTTGGCCCACCTTAAACCCATCACACCCCATGATTTTACTCTATGAAAGTCCCTAGAAAAGACAGTTTTTGGCAACCCACTCGGGCCTCCCTTTGTCTCTCAGACAGAAGCTTTCTTTCTCTCAATAAATGTAGTCTGATCTTAACCTCCGTTGTTCCTAAAATTCATTTTCTGATGTTAGAGAACACGAACTCATGCCAGACATAGTAGGTCAGGAGTTTCATTCCCCTGTATCACATCCAATACACCCATGAGACCTGCAGCAGCTACTCAAATATACAGCACAAAGAAACCACTTTCAGCAGAGCTAGAGAGGAAAGGGACCAAGGGCTCTCCACTGTCTGACTGAACTCCCTGTGCCCAACGTAGAAGCCATCGTTACAGGTAGTAAAACGAACACTTGATGTAGTTAGCATAACTCCTGAATTTTTAAAGAACTATAAACTGTAACTGAAATAACTGCCTGTGGCTATTGGCTGCCACAGTGGACAGCACAGGCCTGGCTCTAGGGCCTCTGTGTTGCTTTAGGTCTGCCGTGCTCCTTGGGCCCTCCTGCCTATCAGGTTTTCTTCTCTCACCAGCTCCCATGCTGGTGCTCTCATAGCTCTGTGAGAACAGCCAAGACAATCTGATTCTGCTTGAGGAACTCTGCAGCAGAGGCAGAGATTCGAAAACCACACTAGGCTAAAGCAGGAGCTGAGGGAGGTAAATCAGAAAGGCTTGAGGCTTAAGTGTGTAGGAACCAGGAAGAAGCAGAGGTGGGGATGAGCAAGGAGGGAGAAGACCACCAGGTAGCTGCAGTCAGCCCGGTTCGGGGCCCCAACATTCCTGATCACTGTGAAGGCCCTGGTCCACCTCCGCAGGGATCACCCTGCTATGAGAAGCTGATGAAATAGGCCCCAATGTCAGTCAAAAATGTCAATGGGAAGAAGGAATGAGGAAGAAAAGTGGGGAAACAAGATCACTACCAGGAACTCAGGGACTTAGTGTCCATCTGTTCTGACGACTTTTCCTGGCTCCAGCTGACTTCAGTAGTAGAGGGTGTTAGAAGGTCTGCCAAACCCACCGGTTCCTTCTATGAGACTGCCCCCATGCCTCAGGGGATCCCTGACACCATGTTTCTGATGTGAGCTCTTTTCTTGGGGACCAGAACAGAGGACACCAGAGGAAGGAGAAAGAAACTGAGATAAGAGAGGTAAAAAAAAAAAAAATGCAGAAAAAATTAGGAGGTAGAAGAGGAAGGATGGTGGGAGATCACCCAGGTTCCTGGTTATAATCATAACAACATGGTCACCTAATCTATTAATCAAATGACACCCATGAGAGTAAGTAGGGACACCATCAATGACGGTGCCATGCCAAGAGCAGACTTAACAATACTGTTAGGCTAACTGTGTGTGTGTGTGTGTGTGTGTGTGTGTGTGGCCTCCCATGCATAAAACCAGGACTGAGTCCCTCTTTTGGTCCACAAACAACCCTTATCACCTTTCAGAAAATACTCCCTTTTAGTTAAACCCTTTGAGTGAGCTGTGAGATAAAGTACAGGGGCAACTATTATGGCTTAGATCTAAAACGTGCCAGTGCCTCAAAGGCCGTGTGCTTGGAGAGAGAGAGGGTGGGCTCCTGGGAGCTGTGACCTGGAAAGGTATATTTTTTTTCAGACAGCATATTTTTCAGTTTTTATCGGTACATGCTTGCCCTGCATAATGATTAATTCCTAGTGGTGAGCTGGGACACATACACGATACATCTTAATATTTTTCATCTCCTTCAATTCCCCTCCTTCTTCCCTCCATCTCTTGATCTACCTCCCTACTTCCTATTACTATCACTACCTTTTATTTTGCTCTTCATATTTTGGGTTTCTATATAAGAGAAACCATGTGGTATTCAAGTTTGCGTGTCTGATTTAACATTATGATCTTAAGGTGCATCAATTTTTCTGTAAAGGACTCAGGTTTATTCTTTACGACAGAGTAAGACTCCACCGTGCATAAATAAGCACATTTTCTTTATCCGTTCATCTGTGGTTGGACATATAAGCTGTGGAAAGTGTATTAAGTCCCTGGATCCTCCCTTCTCTCTCAGCGTTCTGGCTGCCATGGCATGAGCATTTGTTCTCTGCTATACGCTTCCACCATGTTGTTTCTGTCTTGGAGCTATGCATGGACTGAACCCACCTGAAATGTGAGCCAGATAAAACCTCTTCTCCACGCTGTGGGCATTGCATATTTTGTCCCAGTGATGGACAAGTGACCTAGACAACATAAAACTCTAGCTTGACCATTGCCCAGTCCAGACCCTGGGCTCTGGACAACAAAGTTGTCTCTAGACAACTTTGAAAACAAGGCCAAATCCTGTTCCTAACTTGAACCTTTGCCATAATATTACTCTGCCTGTCCAGGTCTGGAATTCACAGGAGGAAAGAAGAAAACTTCCTGTAACTTTTATTCTCCTGAGGCAACAAAGGTTTTGAAATCTTTTCAGTCCTTAGTAGAGCTGCTTCCCTCCTGTGCAGAAGGGCTCTGGTTCCGGATTCTGACTGGACCACAAACTTTCGTTTCCAAACGAGCAGGGTTACCCAGCCCCATCAAATGGCCTTGGAATCTCTGGCTGACACTGAGACTTCTTAGGCAAAGGGGGGCACTGCTGTTTGGAGGATATTATGAGAGATGGTAGGTCTGGGAAGGGGAAAAAAACTTTTTAAAACTCTATTTTAAAATAATTTCAGGCTTGGAAAAAAATGGAGGTAATATAAAGACATGAAGCCCCTTTACCTTGAATACTGCAGTACATATTTTCTAAAGATGAAGTCATCCTCTTAATATAAAAATACGTCATTAAGATCAGAAAATTAACATTGATACAACACCATTAATGTAACTCATGACTATGGCTAACTGCATCGATTATTCCACTAATTTCTTTTACAGAAAGGGGAAAAATTTCCTTTTCCTGGTCCTGGATTTGCACATTGTTTAGTTGTCCTTCACCTGATGCAATTCTTCCATCTTTCTCTTTCATGGCCCCCATAATTTCTTTTCTTTTTTGAGATGGGGTCTTGCTAGGTAGTTCAGGCTGGCCTTGAACTTGCTATGTAGCCCAGGCTGACCTCCTGCTATGTAGCCCAGGCCGACCTCCTGCTTCAGCCTCTTGAATGCTGGGAATACAGATGTGAGCCACCATGCCCTACTCCATTAAAAACAAAACAAAACAAAACAAACTATGGGCCCAGTTGTGTTGTAGAACGTCAATTTGAAAAAGACTCACTCTCAATTCATCTTTTTGTTGATGTTACAAGGCTACAAGCCACCAAAATGAATCACAAAAGAATGTTCAACTAGCTCAAACTCCAAAGCACCACACACAAATGTCAAAATTCACCAGCCTTCATGACTCCCCAGCACAACGGTCATTCCATGAAGACCTGGAGGAGAAACAGGAGATACAGGAAGACCCTGCACATACACGTGAGCACACGCACAGCTAGCAGGAGGGACGGGACCCGAGGCTATCTCTGCCGTGGCCACACACACGTCCTTTAAGTGAGCTAAGAGGCGGCAGAATGGCTGCAACCACAGCATCCTACCGCTTCCAACCACAAGAGAAACATTTCCGCATTTATGCCAAGAGGCTTCGTGTAGCTCTTCAAATTTAAGACTCACTTTTATTTCCCTCAAAACTTGCAGCCATTAGATTTCAAATGGATTATTCAACTGATGCACGCATTCAACCACCAGCTAAGCTGTTATGAAATCCAAAGTCCACTTTATAATTAGCACAAGGTTTAGGGTCAGGGCAACCTGCTGAATTCAGGCCTCAGCTTGGAAAGCTCTAGAGCTCACTTGGTGCAGCCTCCTCTAGAAGCAGGCATCTGCCCCAAGCAGCCCTGGCAAGTTGACTGTGTTACTTCTGCTGGCTTTGTATAGTCTCCCACCAAATCGTGGCCAGTTGCAGTAGCAAAGAAAAATGGGCATAAGGGTATGAAAGGGCCAAAGACAAAGTCTGCTGCTGGAACTTTACATGCATGACCAGAAGGGTAGCTAACAACTCAAAAATAGTCGCTTCTCGAGTAGAACTGAGGGCAGGGAAGAGTGAGCCACAGGATTTTCATTTCTCATTATAACTTCACCAGATCTTTTAAAAAAATTACTTGCAAATATCATTTCAACAAAAATAAAATCTTAAAGTCTATTACCTAACAGACTGACCACAAAGCTTTTGTATTTCCCACAGTGTCAAGACTGAAGTGATATTATAATATATTCAACATGTAGTCAGATTAAAATCTAAATCCCACGGCTAACGAGTATCAGCACTGGAAAAGCCTTTGCCCATAATGTAGCTCAGATGCTCCCATGTCACAGATGAGGTAACCAGTATCACAGGTGGTAAGATCCCTCTTCCGCAGAAGTCTCCTCCGGAGCATCAGGACAGATCAGAACCTTGGTCCCCTAAACCCCGTATTGGTGCTCTTCCATCTCACCAATCTCAGTCTGGATCCCAGAATATGCTTCCTCTATGCCCCAGCACTTGCACACAAGTGGACACACACACTATTAAAGAGTATGGGCTCCAGTTTCAGATTCTTGGATTTAAACCCTTGCTTTCCTCCATTGGCTGTGTGACCTGGCAGAACTGACTTAACCTCTCAGTGCCTCAGTTTCTCTTCAATATCTTCAAGGGCTGTTAGGAGAAAGAATAAGATTGACTATGTACGCTACTTAGGATACAGTAAGCTAATAAACAGTTATTTTATGTTGGTATCATTAGTTAATAAATAGCAAAGGGTAGGAAAGCAAGGACCAACAATGGCTGACTACTCATGCCAGGATCATGACAGGTATTCTACAAACATTACTTTATTTAATGTTTAACAGCTTTGTCAAGATCCCAGGAGCTATTAGTTTTTGCATCTTAGAAAAAAATTAAAACCCAGAAAAGCTTAGAAGAAAAAAAAACAAAAAACAAACCTCTACCACGTTACCAAGACAGTACAACTTGTTAGGAGGCAGAAGGAGCACTGAAGCCTGTCGTGCCTAAGAAAATGAAACCTGTGCCTTTCACCATCACATGCAAATAAGTTATTTCTATCAGCTCCAAAAATTAATTTTCCTGTGGGTGTTTTTTTTAACTTCAAGTTTCATAGCATTAAAGTGTGCATTTCTTTAATGAGTTCCAACTGGAGGAGCAGATCCAGTTTCTAGCAGGTACCAGAATTCTAATTCTCCTGAGAAGACCCAGCAAATCAGTGACAAGAATGAAGGCAGCATGACTGCAGCTGTCCAAAGAGCTTCAGAACCTTCCCTCCCAACTTACTGGAGGGTCTGCCCAAATACCATGCCGAGTGGGTAACAGAGACTGCCTAATTTTTTCGTCAGACAAAATTTTTAAGAAATAGCAGAAGAGCAAAGAATTCCCAATGCAAGACCTACAGCACTGTTACTAACTACTCTCTTCTACTCTGGCTGGCTTAGCGCAGGTCATTTGATGTGTTAACCGAAGTCCTGGCTAGTTAGCCATTAAAAAGCACTTAAGAGGTCACTGTGACACAGGGTTGTTTATGACATCTGCTCAGGAAAGAAAGATTGGAAAGAAGAAAGCCTATGTCCTCGGCACTCAAGATCAGTCACTGTCTACACCGTTCCCATGACTACGGTAGTTTTCAAATATGGCCTGGAACAATTTGGGACTGCTCCTATCAGGAGGACTGTGAGTTTGGGGAGTCTTATGCTTGGACCAATAGACTATGACGGAAGTTTTGCTTTGCAAGTTTCAAGGATCAGTCAGAAAAGGCTGTGAAGCGTCCAGATGGGCATTTTGGGACCCTCTTCAGGAGAAGCAAACACCATAAGGAAGTCAGAGGACCTGATACCATCATGCCAGACAGGTCACTTGTAGGTGCTCTGGTTGACAATGCCAGTTGAGCACCCACCTAAGGGTCACCTTCCAGGGGCAGACATATGAATGGCCCATCGTGGATGACGACCAGGCCTCAAACAACCACAGCCCCAGCAGACCCCTAACAGCAACTGCACCAGAATCTCAAGCAAGGAAGCCCCAGCTCAGCCCTCCCCTAAAACCCTCCCAATTCCTGCCCCACAAGTCACGGGCAAAATAAAACTGCTGCTTAAAGCAATTAAGGTTTGGGGTAATCTGTTACATAGCATTAGTAACTGGGACAATGAGGAAAGCCAACGCCCCATTTCATTTCTTGTTCCATTAAAGCCCAAAGCCAAGGAAGAGAAAATAATGTGTAGGTTTCAAATCTGTCAAAACAAAGCTGAGTCCTTCTGCACTCTGTCACCAAAAGGGCAGGGTAGAAAAAGTTAACCAGCTGGGTGAGGTGGCACACACCTGTAGTTCCAGCTCTTGGGAGGGTGAGGCAGGAGGATGGTTACAAGTTCAAGGCCAGCCTGAAATCCACAGCTAGACCCTTTCTCAAAAAAGAAAAAAAGTTAACCAAATCCCATCATTGTGCTTTGACCGAGTTTGATGCCGAACAATAAACGTGTTTACATTAAACAGGCTTGACTGTGTTGTAATAAACAGCGGATATTCCTTTCTCACAGTCAGCAGTTAATTTCAGCCCGTGCAAACATTAACATCTCTTAGATAATTCAGCAAAACATAGCAAAGGAAGAAAACTTAGGCAAGAATAAAACAAAATGCTTTCCATTTCCCTTTAAGGAAATGAAAGGGGCTGATTTGCCAAGCTCTCTTAAGAGCTGCTTTGCAAATTACTATGATACCTCCAGTTAAAACGGAGTGCAAAATAAGCCACACAGCCCTCCCTGCGGGAAGCACCTATGTGGCCATCAGCAGATGAGGAACTCGCAAAGGGAAGGGAGGCTGTGCCAAGGCAGCTGGGATGTCTGCCAAAGGTGGTCAAGAGATGTTTAATTCGTCCAGCCAACACACACACACACACACACACACACACACACATACCCCATACTGCATTAAAAGTCCCTGCAATAAATGCTGAGAAAGAAAAATAATAGCAGGGCTGGGGATTTAGCTCAGCGGCATAAGTGCCTGCCTTGCAATCAGGCGGTTGTGAGTTCGATCCCCCGTACCGATAAAAAAAAAAAGAAAAGTAACAGCTCCATATTAAAAGGCTATAGCCCATGGGGACCACAGCTGTCACCTTGGGGTTTACAGACTCTCACCAACCATGCAGGTAGCCATGAATCTGTCAACCCCCCAGCCTTGTCTTCATTAGGCAAGGGCACCCATGTGCATCTCAGACCCACAGGTCAGGTACCTCGGGACACAGTCACATGACTGTGAGAGTCAGCTCGCACTGCCATAGCAAGCGCCTGGGAGCCTACAGAGAGTCCATGCTAGGATCCTGGACCCTTTGTGTATCATTTCCTGGATCTTTACAGTTTAAAAAGAAGACATCCAGGTTTGTTTGTTTTTTAAGGCAATCGAGTCAATTTCAATGTTAGATAGCTATGTCTATGTTCTAGTTTGTGCAAGGCTTAAAAATGTGTTCACAAGTCTTTATCCATTTAGAAATGATGCAAATACATGTAGCAACTAAGTCTAAATGTCTAAATATTTTAAATATTTGAGATGTTTCCTACTATTGTATCTTGATGATTTCTGTACTTTATAAATGAGCATGTACATGAGGGGCTCTCCGCTGTAGACCATCCTAAAGTATTTTGTATTCCTCCATCAATTTCTGCAACAAGAGTTCAATAACTCTGTAATTCACCAAGCAAACCTACCAACATCAGCGTTTATCTACCCATAAGACAGGAACTATTAAATCTGAAGCTTTCTCTAGTAGTCTTCATAGTTCCTAAAACTCCTTCCATAGAAATCATTTCTTTGGTTCACAAAGCATCTTTTTGTAATAGGTGTCATTCATCACCACAGCCCCTATGAAAATTATAAAGCATGGTCACTGTAAATAATTCATAACATACCAAGAAGTGAAAAATAAAACAGCACAACTTTGGGTAACAGTGCAGGGTACATTTTTCTAGAGCCACACTTCTCAATTTTTTTAACCCCAACCCATTGTAAACCACTATCTCTGTAGAATCACAGGGAGGGGAAAAAAAGAACTAGGAAAGTGAAATGCTACTTGGATGTCACAGCAAAGTCAAATTGTTAATATCTGTTTTTAACTGGTCACGAGCAGTGCAAATTTTCCAGTTCACACTAAGAATAATTCCACCCTAGATTTTTTCTCACATGCATACATTCTTTTACTGTACATATGGTATGCCTGTTTGTTCTTACTACAGAGACCATGGGTGGCCCTCTGTCCATATCCATGTGGCCATCCTTTAACATGGAAGGCCACTCAGAAAATGCTAACATCCTCCAGGAGAGCAGAGTCAACACTATTATAAGTGGACAGGTTTTGGGGAGGGCAAGAAGAGCACAGGATTGTATCTTATCAGTGTCAGAATGGTCCCCAAGGTCACCCCCTTTCCAGCATCCGCCTGGGGATGAGTGTAATTCCAAGGCCCTGCTTCAAAGCAAGACACTTGTATTCTTGACACCATGTTAGTTTCATTACGTGCAGGATGACAATAACAATAACTACCTCGTGAGGTTGTTCTACGGACTCAATGAATTTACCTGCACAAAGGTACTTAGGATGGAGCCTGGTATATAGTAGCTGCTCACTACTACTAGGTTTTGTTATTACCAGAGGACACTTATGACCAGAACTGGCAGAAAAGGCATTCTTAGACAAAACACCCTTCCCACAAATGCCACCACATTACAGCCCTCGCCTCACCCCACTCCAAGATGACAGAAAGCAGTGACGTGTTACTGGCACCATTGGGATGAAGAAACTGAGTCCCCGGATATTACCTCATTTGTCCATGGTCACAAAGCCACAAAGGGACAATCTGTTATTATTCATCCACTCAATCACCTATCGAGCACTGATTATGTGTAAGGGCAAGTCCCAGAAGACGACACACCCCCACAAGGCTGGGCTCCTCTGGGAAAACAAGCTTTCACATATGGGGCATGGCATGAGGCCTTGCTAACCCATGCATGGCTACAGAATCTATCTCTCTGGACTCCTGGCCAGGGCAGGCTCTCTCTCTGGCCCCCTCTCTGACAAAGAAAGATCTCAGCCTGAGCAGGGTGGGAAGTGTAGAGTTGTCCCCAAACTCCATGACCAGCCTTTCCCTATGGACATCTCAGTGGAGTCTTAACTGTGTCTAGCACCCAGTGGGCCTTCACCCTTCTGCCAGCAGGCCCTCTTGTCTACCTAGGCTGGGCAGCTCTCAAGGGACTCTCTCCTGTGGCATCTCCTCCCATCCTCCAGTCAGCCAGGGAGTGGAAGCTAAAATCACAGCCTCCCACATTCACAGATAAGGAGTCCAGGGATTCAAGGTTCCACATACCTTGAAGTCAGCAGAGCTTCTATATTAGCCCATGTTATCTGATGCCAACACTACTACTACCTTGCCTGCACCTTCCTTTTCCTACAGCTTTGGGGCTTGGGTGTCTCACAGCAAAAGCTAAGACATGATCCCATAAAGGTCCCACAGCTATTAAGTGGTGAATTGGGATTCTAGACCAGGCAATCTGGCTTCAGAGGCCAAGCCCTGCCAGCTGTCCTAGAACCAAGCCACCCTACAAGCTGCAAACGATTCCTCACACACCTACTCCCCAAAGCTGGGCAAATAGAGGAGGCGCACAGCTGAGGCACAGAGCTCTAAGCACCACCACTCTGCTGGCCAAGTGTCAGGTTGCAGCTGCAGGGGACAGGCGGCCCAGAAGGTTCTCAGAGGAGACCTCTGGCTGCTCTCTTTCCAACTAGCCAACTGCCACAGGGTCCCAGAACAATGCTGCCCTTCCCAATGTGCCTCCAGCCATGGGCACAGGGTGGCGGTGTCATGTCATCTCTCTTCTTCCTCTGCTGCTAGGCTGCTCCTATGACCTCCTAACTTGAGGTCATCTGAGTCCTCCAGGTCTTGACTCTGATACCCCTCCATCCCAACAAAGCCTCAGTTATCTTCCAAAGGGCCCATGAGACCCTCTCCTGGCATCCTTTTCACTTCTTTCTAAGTGCACTGCTCAAATCTAGGAAATGAGAATCCACGAGAGTGGGGCTGGATAGATATTTTATGGGTCACCACAGTTCCCAGCTGGAGCTTAGTGCTCATGACACGAAGGTCTCAGGAACAGAGTTCAGTTAAACCAGAGCTCATCTAGCAATGAAGACAGCAGCCCTCGCCTGGCCCACACCTGGCAGCCTGCCACCAGGCCTAGCTCTGGTACTCGTCCTTTCCTCTCATTCACTCATCACTTCCAACATTCCCCTGTCCCTTCTCCAAAGCACAACTGAATCATAGGCTCCTCCTCCCCCATGCACATGCACACACAGAAAGGTCTTGAAGGAGAAAACACTAGGGCAGGAGAACACTGTCCTTTAATGCAGGAGTTTTTCTCTTCTGATTTGTGCTAATAATTCATTAAGCAGTCAGGCTGCTTCTGAATTCAAACCTTCCTTCCCTGGCCTTTCTTGAAGTTCTAAGCTCATGACAATTATTTTCATTTCTTATTTTGAAAATGTGTGCTGGTTTCTGAAGAGGGGAAAGGACAAATTTGGGGGACACAGCCACCTGGGAACAATGATTTTTCATATCGCTCTGCAAGACAGTCCAGAAGCCAATCCATCCTGAGCAGGGGGAAGAACACAAACATGTCCTGGGCACGCTTCTGCCTCCCGGGGAAGTACTTGCTGGGAAAGTCAGCTTTTGACTACAGGGAGCCAGAAGGGCTGCACAAGGTAACTGGACCCAGCTGCACCCCTCCTCCTTCCTGGCTCTGGCCTCTCTTTCACCAGCCCAGAATAGCCCACCTTCCGAGCAAGCAAAGGAAATGATAAAAACACTGCACGGATGGTTTGAAAAGAACATACGTGAATCAGACACACACATTTAAGCATCTCATGGTCTGCTGATGAGAGAAACATATTATACATAAAGAGCAAAATCAAAGAGAGATAACAGGAGGCAGGGAGACAGATCTTCCTCAAATGGGAAAGGGATCAAGAAGTGGAGGGACCAGGAGGGAAGAGAGAGAAAGGGAAACCTAGATGCAGCCTGTATACCCCTCAACAGATGACTGAATTAAAACGATGAGGTGTTTATATATCATAGAATAAAACTCTGCTATAAAGAAAGACACATGACTTTTGTAGGAAAATGGATACACCTGGAAAATATAACCCTGAATGAAATAAATCAGACACACATGCTTAGCTATGGTATTTCTCATTTGAATGAGGTAAAGTACAAAGAAAATGATAAAGGATGGCTAGAAAAGAGCAAGGGGACAGATGCTGTCCAGAAGTGATCCAAGGAAACAAGGACAGGAGTGAGGAGGGGGAGAGGAAGTGAGAGATATAAAGATATGCCATGTGGTTAGCAGTGGTGGCAAACATCTATAATCCTAGCACTGGGGAGGCTGAGACAGGAGGATCACTAAGTGTTCAAGGCCAGCCTGGGCTACGTAGTGAGTTCTAGCCCTGCCTGAACTACACAGCAAGACTGTCTCAAAAAAAAAAAGATATGCTAGGTATAGGATCCCAGTACCTCCAATCAATGTAAACATTATATACCATAACATGAGCTTAGACAAACCATATCAACAAGTATGTAAAACGTGATAGGGGAATTACAGAAGGGAGGGAGGGGAAAAGAGGAGGGAGAGGGCTAAAGGACACAGGGAGGGAAGGGGGTTAGGGAAAAAAGCTGTAATAGTGTACTCTGGCTTTTTCTCCTTAGCATAAAATGTTGAAAATCTTGATTCTAAGTAGATTTAGAAAGATGTCTCTGCCTGGCATCTGTTTTAACATACATTTGAAAAAAGATTGATCTATATAATGTGCATTTTTAATTAATCAGCACACTGCCTTTATTATCATCTTACCTGGCTGGTTTCCACACATATGAGTAGCCCTTGACTCTCTCTCTCCTCTTCTGTCCACTACTCACACATCCTGGGCTCCCTTGCTGGCCCTCAGCTGGGCCTGGTCACACTCCCACCTTATACTAAGCTTTCCCTCTGGCCCAAATGCCCTTCCACTTAGGATCTCAAGGTTGCTCTCTGCAGACATCAGTTTGAGACCCACGCTATGTAACATTCTGCCCCTCTCCCTCCCTCTGCACACAAATCCCTACACCCTAGTCCTACTCTGGCTTTTTCTCCTTAGCATAGAGGACCACATAACCTACTATGTATTAATCATTTATTCTATTTCCTCCCTCTTTCTAAGCCTTAGAAGGGAAGGGACATCAGTCCATTCTCTTCGCTATTGTTTCTTCCCTGTATGTGGCCTATTGTTTCCCTATCACCTAAAACTATGCCTGGCACACAATAGGTGCTCAGTAAATACTGGGAGAAAAATCAAAGCTAACTAATCAAAATCAAAGCCTGGGGAAAGCACATTTATTTTCTCAATTTGAAACATCAGGCTTATATAAAATGGTCTCTCTGGTTAAAAGGTACTTCCTTTCAATAGCTCAAGGCTGGCTCTGACAGAAACCAGAGTACAAAGGGGCCCAGTACTGCTCAAATATGGTCAGAGGCAAACCCAGAGGCCTGTCATCTCTGATTTAAACAGCCAAGACAAGGAATAGGACTCTAAAGGTAAAACCAGGAGCAGCTTCCTGGCCAATGGCCACATATGCCCTGTTCTATGAACTTAGCAACTGCCACAATCTGGTCACTAGTGGGGTTTTCTTAGAGTGAGGAGAGGTGCTGAATACCCAGATCATAACAAAAGGCAAAGGGAAAGAAAGTGAGGACAGCAAAGTGCATAGAGAGGCCCTGGAAGTGCAGTCAATCCCCACTATCTATAGATTGCACATGTGAGAATTTGTCATCTTGGTAACATTTATACATAACCCCAGAAAAAATACCTACGGCACTTTCTAGTTCACTCCAAACAGTGAAAATTCTGAGTCAGTCACTAGACCAGTTCACCAACTCATGCTCTGCTTCTGTCTCATCTAGTATACAAGTTTCCTTTTCATGGTCTATTCAGAGTCACATTTTTCAGCCTTTTTGGGGGGTTTTGGTGATTTCTGCTGTTAAAAATGGCCCACAGAGGGGCACTGTCTACTGTTCCTGAGCACATGAAGGCTGTGATGGAACCTGAGAAATTATGTTGGGTAGTAAGTGACCACGACTTCAATGTGAGTCAGTAATATATAACACAGAGGTATGGTTAAATAGAAACAAACATTAAAAAACAAGGTTACGGACTGGTAAAAATGTTCTGATCAGAGGCTTACGAGAACTCTGTCTTTCCCCAAGCACAATGGTTCAGTATTTACTAATTCAGTTGTTGCAATTTTATAGAACACAGCTACTGCAAATACCTAGAATGGGCTGTACACGAAAATGGCTTATTTTCCTGTCCCATGCTCCTTTTGATCACAGCTTGGTGCTCATTCTTCCTGCTACTCTTTTCACAGGGATGCTGTCCTCCTGCAGGTTTCTGCTCAGGTACTCTTGTCACATCACTTTCCTATTCTGCTCATTACAAGAGTAACTACCATCCACCTCTCCACTGCTGCCCCAACTAAAATGGAAACTCCTTAAGGACAAGGCCTCTGGCTCTCTGGTTCACTTAGGCATATGTAGTGGCCAACACAGTGTCTGATGCAAAGCTGGTGGCCAGCGCATAACTGAAGGATCACAGCCACCACTCCAGACACACGTGGTCCTCTGCTGACTCCAGCAGAGGTGAGCTTAACACAGGCTGCTCAGGGCCATAGATGGCTACTGAGTTCCCGCAATGTGAGTCCTATGGAAAATGTGCTCTAAGTATGAAATATACATACTTAGATTCAATACAAAAACATGTGGAATGTTTTACTTTTTTATTCTTATATTTTTTGGTACTGGGAATCAAACTCAGGACCTTGTGCTTGCCAGGCAGGCACTTAAGCTGCTGGGCTATATCCCTGGCCCTTTGTTTTTATTTTTTTGGTGGTGTTGGGGGTCAAAACCAGGACATGCTCATGTTAGGCAAGCACTCTACCACGGGGCTATGCTCCTAGCCCTCTCCTTCGTAACTGTTTCTACAGACTCCATGCTAAATTATCTCAAATATTCTGGGTTAAACAAAATATATTACAATCAATTTCAGCTATTTCTTTTTAAACATTTAATATGTCTACTATGGTGTCTTTAATTACTTCATGGCTTGTATTATATTTCTCTGAGTCAATCTTGGTTTTAAAATAGCACAGGCCAGTCCCAGCTACCCTTCTCACAGCTTCCAGCTCAGTCCACAAGGAGCTCCAAATGCTCTCCAGAGCCAGACAGGAAACACCTGTCTGGTGGCTTCCTGTGACACACGAATACCTAAGGGTATTTACAAATGGATTAAGAGTTGACTAAATGAACCAGTTTAATCCCCCCAAAGGTCAGGATCTCTGAGGGCTGAAACATGGGGCCATCTTGTTCATTACCTAGAATAGTAGCCAGCACACAGTAGACATTATTAACTTTTTTTTTTTTAAAGATCATTTCCAACTTGTCTACTCATATTTGGGATGGTAGAAAAGGAGAATGGGAGTAGGGGTGGGAGCTGAAAAATGCCTGGGACAGAGATCAGAGACACAGCTCTGAGTTTTTCACCGGGGAAAGCAGCAGCCCCTACCATTCCAGGCCCACAGAGCCTTCTGCCCCAGTGCAGTAGTGACTTCTCCACTCTGCCCAGTCCAGTAGTTACTGAGCTCCTGAGTGCAGTGCGCATGTCTACAGGCCCAGCAACTCAAGAGGCCGGGACAGGAGGACCACAGGTTTGGGCAATTTATCAAGACTTTGTCTCAAAATGTAAGAAGATGTGCGAGTTGGGTTCAATCATTAGTACTTGCATTTCCAGACTTATTAAATTTTAACTCAAATGTTATGTGTTGACATGGCTACCTTATTGGAGAGCTGGACTACCATGACAGGAAGGAAGAAGAGGTTTGTAAAAGGTATTTTGGAGGGCTGGGTGGACAGTTAACTAATTCAGGGCTTACCTAGCATGTCCAAGGCCCTAGGTTCAATCCTTAGTATTAAAAAGAAAAAAAAAAAAAAGGACCAAATTATTTTGTAAATATCTATGTGATAGAGGAATAATAGGGGTTTTGTTGCTTCAAGTGTTAGAAATTGGAACTTTTGAGAGGTTTAAATTGCTCAGCTTTACAGAGGCTCAGTTTAAATCAGGAATGGTGGTACATACTTGTGCCTCCACCCCTGTGAGAGGCTGAGGCAGGAAGATCATAAACTGGGCAATACAGCAACTTAGCAAGTCCCTGTCTCATAATAAAAAAATATTTTTTTAAAAGTGGGTGAGGTAGCTCAGTGTGCACGCCTTAGTTCAATCCCCAGTACCATATACAGACACAGACACACACACACACACACACACACACACGCACACGCACACACACACACACACACACACACGAGGCTTAATTATCAAAATTGAAAATATAGTAAATTACACTAACACACAGTTTTACTTTGTTGGAGACAGGAGGACAATCTGCTCATGGGCTCCTAGGATATATGGGAATGTAGTTAGGGTTAACCCTTCACATAGTTCAGAACAACAAGTCTTTTGATCCACTAGGCTGGGTACTGATCCAGAATGTAGGGCCACACATACACTCAGAGACCACAGCTACCAGCAAACTCCCAGCAGACCACTTCCTCTCTCCCACTCCTTCCCTTGTTTCTTGACCATCCTCCTGCCATAGAAACAAGTTCTCCCTACTTCCCCTCATCCTCAGTCATTCCCAGCCTCCCAGAGTAAATGGGGGTTTGTGCACCTTTACTGATGGATGATAAACCCAACCCTACTAAAAAGGGGTGGAGACTAATTGGTAGCTGTGAAGAATGCTAACTTGTTTACACTCAGGTTGGAAAATGCTCATGAAGTTCACATCAAGCTCTAATCCACCAACATTTTTCCCAGCAGGAAAGCTCTTCTCAAGTCTAAACATCTTGGTGTTACCATTAAGATAATTATGTTCCAAGCAAAAGCAGACAATAAAGAAAACAAGCAGGGAAGTGGAAAGAGGGTGTGAATTATTAGGACAGGAAACTAAAACACTGATATTCAGAGTATGAATGGAAGGTGCTGTCCTAAAATATTTTAAACATGTTCATGAGCTCATTCTTTTCTATTAAAGAGTTCGGCTAATTTTCCCCTCAGCCCTTTCTGCTGGGGCGCAGATACACCAAAATCTGGACTTCTGCAATGTGTGATGCTATGTACAACCCTCAGTTTGGCCCCCAGGAGCTTCCATAATGAAAAATAACATGCGAAATTGGATCCCTGTGTGTTCCACCCACAGGCTGGGCTCAATGGTGTATTTTATTCCGTCGGACACACACTGTTGCTCAACTCCAGAGGAGAGGCTCCTGCAGTAACACTCCAGCTACTAGGACAAAATTAACCAGCCCAGTGTGTGTCACTTCACCAAGCACAGGGACCCGGCCCTCTGTACCTCAAGTTCAGTCTCTCGTCTGTTGATATCATCAGTGGATTGATTTAACTTCTCCAGTTCACCCTAAGGAGGAAAAGGGAAAAGAGATTGAAAGGCTCACTTTTGTTTTCAGTATAACTTAGTCTGTAACCGAGACAGTTGCTCCACCCCAATTTGCAGGAGGAGTCCTAACTTTCAAAGAAAACAGGGGAAGCTTGGTTGTAAGAGCAATTGGTGACATTTCTTAAATATTTGTTTATAACATGCTTTCTGACCCACCCTTTCTTTCTTTCTCTTCCTTCCACTGTTTCTTAAGAATTGTTTTCCCTTGGAAGCTCAAAGATCTATTCCAGGTATGTGCCTTCAGGTACACTTAATTGAAATGAACAGTTTTAGAAACCAAATCAAAGACTACCATCTGCCTTGGAGCAAAAAACTTACACAGAAAACAAAATAAGCAAGTCCAAGCCCAAGGTATAAAGCCAATGAAGTCATTTAAATCAAGGGCAGATTTCTAGTATTAATTCATCAGTCGTTGAATATTTTCCGATAAAGAGATGAAAACCTTTTTTTTCCAACTGCAAATTACTCAAACTACCTGAATTTTTAAGCTGTTTTAAACCCAGTCCCCTAAACATTTACAAATTGACATTCTCTAAGAAGGACCCAGCGGGAAGTTAACTCATCTTTACTCTGCAAACAAAGGATCCTGTTAACACGATTCCATACCAAGAACATAAGATTTCATAATCCAAACTAATGGTTTTAATTAACGGAATAATTTCTAATGCAAATATTTTCCCACCTGATCTTCACGTTGCGAATCTGCCAAAAACAATTCATTTAAACCTCAACCAGCAGTTAAGTGTGCTTTTAATTGATTTGTGCTCCGAAAACCAATTAGGGTTCCAGCAATTGCAAGGAATATATCAAAGCATTATTTTTTAAAAATGATTTATGGAAGGAGTAGAAAAATGGATCTTAGAAAGAAATTTGCTGCGTTCTTTGCATAAAGGGGTGAAGAGGTTAAGCTGTCACTCCCGGAGCTCGGTCTGGAAATTTTTTTTTAATCATCTGTCTTGGAAATGGAGGCACAGAAAGCCAGGCCGTTCCCTGGCCGCCTCCATGCCTCAGCTTTGCGCATCAGCTGTCCCTGACTTCTGTTCATACCCGACCTCACAAGAAGGAAAAATGCAGGATTTTAAACCATTCCAGGCCCACGACGAAGCCCTCCGCGTGCTAACAATGAGCCGAAGAGGAAGGCGGCTCGGGCCGACCCCTCGGCCAGGTGCGGCGCGCGCTGGAGCCCACGGCCCGACTGCCAGCCGGCGCTGCAGGGCACGACGACGCCCACCGCCCCCGGACACCCCGACACACTCCGGGACACCCCGCCCCCGCCCCCTTTTCTCTTTGTTGCACACCCGCTCGAACCGCCGGGCGTGCAGCAGCGACCCCCAGCCCCGGTCCGCGGGGTACCCGAGCGCTCGTCAGGCCGCGTCCACGCGAGCACCGCAGCCTCCCGCGGGGCGGGGCGGGGCGCGGAGCGGGGCGCGCAGACCCCTTCTCCGCGCTCCTAGGCCGGCGCGGCTCCACCCGCAGGCGGCGGACTCCGCGAAGCCAGGTCACGGGTAGACCCGGCCCCGGGCCGCCCTCGCGGAGCCGGGACCTGGACGCCCTACCTGGATTCGGGGGTCCACCTCTTCCTCCTCTTCCAGCCCCTGTTCCATCCTCTCCTCCTCCGCCTCCGCCTCCGCCTCCCCCTCCAGGTCCCGGGAGGGCGGCAGGGGCTCGGCCGGCTCCTGCGAGCGGCTCCGCTTCAGCACCGCGTCCATGCGGGCAGCCGGGGCGCCCAGGGCGCGGCGGTTCGGGACGCCCGGAGGGTCCGGCCGGTGCGGGCAGAGTCGGGGGCGCCGCTCCGCTGCGGATCGCTCGGCCCGGCGGCGCGGAGCGGAGGAAACGGGCACGGCCGCCCCCTTGCTGCCGCGGCGCTCAGCGCAGCGCGGCCCGCTCCGCCCCGCGCCGTCCCGCCCTCCCACGCGGGCAACCCCTGTTGCTCGGGCTCGTCACAAAAAGCCCGACTCCCTCAAAATCGCTGGGGACCTGAGACAGCAGAACCCACCCAGCTGTAAGGAGGCGGCCCAGAGTCACAAACCTACGGACGCGGTTGGGGTAGCGCGCTCTCTCTCCTGGGGCCGAGGCCGGTGGTGAAGTTGGGGATTTGTCCATACTCTGGAGTCACCTTTAGAAGCCAAACTCAGCGACGCTGGACCAGACCAGGGACCAGTGAAACCTCTGTACCCAAAGACGTTTTGTCCCTTTGGTGAACTTTGGGAATTGGATCTACTTGAAAACTTTCCAGAAAAGGAGACTGAACTGTCTGCCCACATGAACAGGAAAGGACAGACCACTAGCTCCTTGCATGGGGTTACATGCCGGGGCTGGGGCACCCGGTGCAGGGCTCCATTCCCAAGCACAGCTCTCGCAGGTGTGGGATAGCCCTGGCTGGATAGGCCGGAAGCATGGGCTGGGAGTCGGGTGGGTGGGCTTGGCCTTTTGAAGGAGGTGGCAAGTACAACCTGTGGCTGGGCACACTGTGGCCAAGGATCTATGAGCTGGGAGACAGGGAGGACAGGACTTCCTCCAGCTTCAGCTAACTGGCAGCGTTTGTCTGGCAAAGTGTGCATCACAAAAGGCCAAGCAGTGAAAGAGCCTGTCTACTGTTCTGAAATGTCAGGGCCACTGCAATGTCAGTGAGCTCAAGGCCAGGTGGTGTCTTAGTTACTTTTTCTCATTGCTGAGACAAAATACCCAACACCCACAAGTTAAGAGAGGAAAGGTTTAATTAGCTCACAGTCTGTAGAGGTTTCAGTCCACAAGCAGCTGGCTCCAAGGCGGGGTGGCCCATGGCAGAGGGGCATTAGTACACGGTGGACAGAAAACAGCAAGTCAACAAGCGATGGCCATTGCACCCTGACTCAATCCCAATGTTACACACTCTAGATCCAGCCACCTGTAAAAAAGCCCCACCTATGATTGCATGAGGTTCTGGCAAGTTATCTAGACACAGGTGGGGACGTACCATAGGCATTGGTCACTGGCAATGGTTCCTTCACTATAGAAACACACAACATATGCATTTTCTATAGAGGCTTGTGGTCCATTGCCCTGTAAGTCTGGAGAACATGCTTGCTTGGCAAAGAAGTTTATTTCTGAGAGTTTGTCATTAAAAACACTTTGGAAAAGCTGCTTCTGGTGGTTTTACCAGAAGCTAAATTAGGGAACTAGTTTTTTTGCCAAAGTACCTCCCTGCACATGCTGACACCCATGAGGCACTGGTAAGGAGCTCCACCCTGGCTCTGGAGATAGTGTGGGTATATGCCAAAGATTTGTTTTTGGAAGGGTCACACAAGTTCACTGCCATCAACTTAAGCATGAATTAGAAATTCTGTGAGGTGATCTGAAGCTCCTGTTAAAGACCTAGCTACCTTTGTTTTTCCAGGAGTAAATGGGGCAGGAGCAAAGTGGCCATTAAAGGTCACTTTGGGACATAATAATTGAGCCTATAACCAAACAGGTCTATCCTTTCTCTAAACTGAGGTGAAATCGAGTGAGAGGGGTTGGTCCTGATTGTAAATGCATCTCAGCTGGTGGAATCCCATCTTTACCATTCTAAACCACCACTCCAAACCAAGTTAAATTGAGACCTAAGAAGAGCATTAGAATAAGTCAAAATGCCTCCATGGGTAATAACAAACCTGCTCTAAAACATTACTATAGATTGTTGTTGCCTGATTTTTAAGAGATCTGATCAGCTATCATGTTCATTGGAATGCATTTCTAAAGTTAAAATAAGGGAAACTACATGCACAAAAATGCATAGAAAAAAAGGTCCAGAAGGATTCCTACCCAATAGAGTGACTACCTTTAGAAAGAGGAGCAGGGAAGGGCCCAGGATTGACTGGGATGGGGAAAAGAGGGGTCAGAAAAAGCTTGGCTTTTTGATAGTTTCCATGTTTCACGGGAATTATTATGTATAATTATTTATAAAATCAAAATATAAAATTAAAACAATATGCACAATGTTGGGTTTTAGTGCTGTGTAAAAAAGTAACTTAAAACAACACTTGTTTATCATCTCCTAGGTCTGTATCATCTCACAGCACAGCTGAATCAGACTGAATTCCTTCCACTGAGGAAGAACCGCTTCCAAACTCATTGGGTTGTTGATCAAATTCCTTGTGGTCGTAGGACGGAGGCCCCGTTTCCTTCAGACAGCCCAAAGCAATCACAGTTCCTGGAAGCTGCCTGCAAGCCCTGCCATGGGGTCACCTCCATCTTCAGAGCCTGCATCAGGATTCTTACTGTGCTGTGCCCTTCTCTCTTCCTAGAGGAGGGTGGTGCCTCCCAATGGGACCCCTAGTCAGGTTGTAACAAAAAATGTCCCCCAGCCAGTTTACTTCAATTTCTTAGTTGCCCAGGTGTAGTAGCACCAATTATAATTCCTGTTACTTTTGTTTCTTAGAAACGGCTGGTCACTGTAATGCATAGCTGGTCACTATGATGCGTATTGTAAGAACCAATCCCCAACTGACAAGCCATTCTGCCTCTGTACTTCCTGCTTGCTTATCCCATATAAGCCCTCAACTACCAGAGATTGGGGCCTGATAATTTGGGAATGATCTCAGTCAGTGCCCTGACATTAAATAAATCTGCTTCCAAATCCTGGGGGTCATTTTGGTGTTTCTGCTTGCCATAGCAAGGTCAGGTCCAACCACAATGATCTCCCATTCTTAAAGTCTACTGAGTCCTAGTACAACCTAATCATGAGCATAACTATTCCTTTGTAGTCACAGGGAGCTGGAGAAATGTACACTGGGGAGCAGGAAATAGGGTCATCTTGAAATTCTTAGTATTCCACACATACTAAGGAGGTGATAGTGGGTGTGATTGTAAGGTACCATAGACCAGGCGACTTATAAACAACAGAAAACTGATACAAAACTCAGTTCTGGAGGCTGGAAGTCAGGGAGCAGAGTGCTACCATGGTCAAAGGATTGGTGAGGGCCCAAACTGGGGTTTCAGACTAACTTCTCATTGTACCCTCATGTGTCAGAAAGACCCCAAGAGAGTTCTCTGGGATCTCTTTTATAAGGACACTGATTCTGTTCATGAGGGCTTCACCTTCCTGATCAGGGTCCCAGAGGCCCTATCTGCCAATACCACACTAGGGATTAGGATCCCAGTGTCTGAATTTTGGGGAGAACAAAAACATGAGTCCATAACAGAAGGCAAGCTACATACATTGCTGATAAGCCAAGTAAACATCAAATGTTTACTTTAGTGAGAATATTGACAGCAGGTCTGAGGTACAAAACAGAGACCCCTGGAAGGCCTTTCAGGGTGTCTGTGAGATCAAAACTATTTCTACACTTACACTAAAATGATAGTTACCTTTTTCACTCTATTTCTCTCATGAATGTGTGTTGGAGTGTCCAGAAGCCACACAATACAACGTAGCAACCCACAGAATGCAGAGGACGTGAGGGCCCATCTGCCTGCTATAAAGCTGAGCATGAAAGAGATTTGCAAACAGGAAACAATATGCCTCTTCTTTGATTTGCAGACTTCTTTTTTTCATTTTGGAAACTCTAGTTATTTTTGTAAAATTATGTTAACATGTGACAGATTTATTGCTGCTAAGTGAATTAACATTTTTTAAAAATTTGTTTTAATTTCTATGCAATAATTACTGGCAGGGCTGGGGATTTAGCTCAGCAGCATAAGCACCTGCCTGGCAAGTGCTAGGAAGTGCTAGGTCATGAGTTCGATCCCCAGTACCAAAAAAAAAAAAAAAAAAAAATTGCTGGCAGATACAATCAGATAGAAATGGTTTGTCTGTTTTGCAGTATTGGGGATTGAACCCAGGGCTTTGGCACTGAGCCTTTATTTAGAGAGAGTTTTGCTAAGTTGTTAAATTGCCCAAGCCAAACTAAATTGTGATCCTCTCACTTCAGTCTACCAGATTGCTTGAATCACAGGTGAGTCCCACCATGCCTGACTGAAGAAGTTCTTTGATGGCCAATCATTGTAAAGATTAAAAAGGGGCCTAGCATGTTGGTGCAGGCCTGAAATCCCAGTGGTCTGAGAGGCCGAGGCAGGGGGACTGCAAGTTCCAGCCCAGCCTGAGCCATAGAGCAACTTAGAGAGACTCTCAAAATAATAAAAAAAAAAAAAAAAGAAAGAAAGAAAGAAGAAAGAACAAACAGACCAGGGATATACCTCAGTGCAAAGGCCCTACATTTGATCCCCAGTGCAACAAAAATACATTCAATAAGTAAAATAATTAAAAATAAAGTAAAAGGTCCTGTCTCTAAAAAGTTAGAAACCACTTATTTAGATGAAAAGCATATTCTAGTTTGACACTACTCTACTTTTATTTGCATTCAAGCATCTCACTTACCTCTTCACTCAAAAGATCCACATCCTTAACTCTATCCCGGGCCCTCCTTGGCCACTGTCAGAATATTTCAGGCCAGGTCCATGTCCATCACCCTAACAGACTTTAGATACAGGTTCACAGTTTGAAATGACTGAGAAGCTCTCTGGGGAAGGTGGTGCACATGTAGCCTGTCTCTGGTTATTTTGTAGGCCTACTGTCTGTTGTTTCTAGAAAAGACCATCACCCAGTTCTAGTATTGAACTGGTAGAGCAAACAATCAACTGTATAACGCTCTGTGTGTGTGGTCTCAGGGATACGCCTCTGCTTTGCCAGGTTTTAGGTGGTCTCGGTCACACATCTGTAGCAAAGTGGCAGCTGCTTGGCAGCAGCTCAAACACCTGGTTCACAGATGGGCAAAGTTAGGGAGGCCTAAACCTTGGGAACTGCTTTGCTTGGAAGTCATATTCCCTGCTGATTTATTCTTATTACCTCTTCACAGTTCATGAAAGTTCAGATAATGGGGGAAATGTACACTCTGTGCACTTGTTTGCTGCCCCTCTGAGTCCTCAGCAAGACGCACAGCCTTTGAGCTGCCACAGTTACCTTTCTCTTTCTTGCCTTTTTTTTTTTGATTTTTTAAAATTTTATTTAAAGAGGAAGGAAAAGCAAAACAGAAAAAAAGGGAAGAAACGATACAGAATTTCAAAGAAAAAGGAAAAAATAAATAGTAATAAATCACTAGTTAATACATTACATATTGTCTTCTTAGATATAGTTGTTCAAGTTACAAAATTAAAGCATACAAAGTGGACATTCAAACAGTGAGGTTGCAAACAGTTCTGTTCACTGATCCAACAATAACTTAGCAACATGGTTATCAATCCTACACACTTAAACATACATGCAGTTATATCCTTTAGACCACTTTCTTTTTCCTTCTTTTGCTTTTTAAGTCCATTATGTGTTTAGTTATATCATGTTTCAGCTTGCTCAGTACCTTACTGATCTGTTTTGTTGTTATTTACTTTTTATTCATTTATTTATTTTAATTTTTTATTATTTTGAAGATAGCAAAATACAAGCGGACAAGACAGAACAAAGCCAACTGAGACAGTGCAGTGAAATTGGTACAGAAACCCTCTACAGGTTACTGGCATAACAGTAATAGTTACCCTAGTATATCCCGTTATCTTCACAACAGTTGTTCTTTCAATCAGGTATAGCCAAATCAACGGAAATACAGGAAATTCTAGAACTTATCAAAACAGAACATTGAACAGAGCAATACCATTAATCAGAACAAAGCAAAACAGTGATAACAACATTTGCCTTCAAAGAGATGGTAGAAGGAAATCCCCCCTATTTACTACATTGCATATGGTCAACCTCCCAAGAGATGTCTAGATCTCTGGCTCTCACTTGCTGGGGACGGGGGTTGATTCTCAGCCCGCACACTGGTAGGCTCATGGGAGCCGCTGAGTGATTCTTCTGCCTCATGCCAGGGGTGCTTACCAAGAGGGTGGGCAAATTGCCTTTGTGTGCTGTACCCTGAGTCCCTCCATGGTCGGAGCTCTGAAGCTGCTGGTTCTCTTCCCAGCTCGGGCCTGGGCCGCTTACCGAGAGGGTGGGCAGATTGCCTTTTTTTGATATTTTTGAGACAAGGTCTCACTGTGTAGTTCAGGCTGGGCTTGAACTCATTAAGTAGCCCAGGCAGGCCTTAAACTCAGGGTGATCCTCCTGCCTCAGCCTCTCAAGTGCTGGGATCACAGGCACATACCACCACACCAGACAGTCAAAATTATCTTTAAAATCATGAGCTAAAATTTGGGAAAGAGGACAAAGAGGGTGTCTGGCAGGCCAAGTTGTGTTGGTGAATTCCTCTCTTGTGGGCTTTCTGCTCCAGAGACTGCTTTCCTGCCAGCCTCTTCTCTGGGACCCCATCTCTTCACTGCTATTGTCACACGCTGTCACAGGTTTGTGATCTGGGCCTGGCTCTCCAGTGGGGCTCCCACAGAGAGGCCTGGGGCTTATTTAGCCTGCCTCCTGGGATGGCGAACACTTGCGTTATTCCTATTTCTGTAAGTGTGAAAAGACATTTGAAGATACTGAATAAACTTACTTCAAAGTCCTGCTGGGCTCTGGCGGTGTCATTTCTCCATCTTCAAGGTAACAGAGGTGATGACAGTGTCTAAAATGGTCCTGCGTCTTTCTGTGATAACAGAGACTTTTCTTTTTCCCAAAACTCTCGAAAACTGGAGAGTAGGGAATGAGGACATCCAGTGACTTTCGGGTACTTGGCGTGAGTTGAAGGCAGACAGTGGATGGGCAGAAGGGAGGTGACGGGAGCAGTGTTTTCCCCCTTGGAGACCAGGGAAGTAACTGAGAGGTCCCTGTGTCCTCTTTATTATGCTGAGTCCCACATTACTCATCGTTCAGCCTTAAAGGACCAGGATGGTTCTATAGAGAACCTTGGGCTGGGCCTTGAACAATAAGCAGAATTTAGGGAGCAGAGGATAAAGCCTAAAGGAGAGGCCTTGAATAGCAAGCAGGCTTCAGAGGAGAAGGCTCTAGAAGATGAGATGGAAATGTGCTTGGAGGAAGCAAGGACATGAATGTGAGAAGAACAGACAGCAGGGAGAGAAAAAGAGATGTGAAGTCAGAAACCTGCCGGTAGGTGGGTCACGCAGTGCCTTAGGTGCAGGTGAGAAATTCGAATGTTCTCGTGAGTGAGTGATCCTGTAAGAACTCTAGCTGGCAGGGAAGGAAATCGCCCGGGATGGGCGGAATGGAGGAGCAAAGAAGGCACAGGAGATGAACCAGATCACCAGCTGGGATTCAGGGGCAGAGTGGGTGGAGCGTCCATGCAAAGCAGCTGTCAGGAGAGTTGGCCAATCGGCCGGAGCAACACACTCTGATTGCCAGGCTGCTTTGAGGACCAGCTGGAGAGAAGTGGTGCGGCCAGTCAGCAGGGATGAGGGTCGCGCTCCCACCCGAGCTCAGCCTGTGGGAGAAGATGAAAGCAGTAAGAATGGGGGAGTGATCAGGGTGGCACTGTGCCGCCGATGGGGTAGCAGTGATGGTGAGGGAGTGGAGGGTGAAAGTAGATGCAGTAATTTTAATTACGAACCCTGGAATCCCAACTGGATCACATGGGAAATGCAGGTAGGAGGGGTGAAGGGCTGTTCAATGGTTGCATGAATAACCTCAGACTCAAGGCATAGAAAGATGAAAATTAAAAATTGAGACATTATAAATTGGTGCCTGCTCAAATCTAGAGGATGAAAGACTCAAAGTTAATTCCAGAGTTTGATTCGAAGTGACACCACTGGAGGTACATAGATCTCAGAAGTCTGGGTTGGGGAGATGATAAATTTGTTTTGGGATAAACTGATTTTAAGGGGAAATTGCTGAAAGCTCCGCTCGCTGTTGTATTTGAAAACAGAGACCCAGAACATCCAAATGAACAAACCCTTGGGAAGCCTCTCCTGATGCTTCCGTGCAGAAGCATTTCCGTACCTCAGCAGGCACGATGCAGCTCGTCCAGTCACTGAGGGCAGTGTAGGACGTTGAGGTTTTATTTCTGACATTTAGGGGCCTCCAGGACTAGGAGGCACAGCGAGGGATAATCTTCTTTTGGTGAGGCAGACAGAGAATATAGTGGCACGAATTCTATCAGAACCATATTGTTTTTGTTTTTTCATTACTGGGGATCAAACTCAGTGGCATTCTACCACTTTTATTTTTTATCTTGAGACAAGCTCTTGCTAAATTGCCCAGGCTGGCCTTGAACTTGTGATCCGCTTGCCTCAGCCTTGCAAGTAGCTGAGATTACAGGGATATGCTAATTTACTTACCTATTTGAACCAGGTCTAAATTCCAGTGGTACCATCTGTGAACTGTCTCAACGAAGGAACTATTTCTTAACTCTGAACTTCAGCATATACACCTGTGCAGCAGGGCTAAGCTGGAACTGTCTCTCTCTCAGAGAGATTCCATATTTACAAAAATACTGGCACCCAACACTAATTCACGGTGATTCCTTTGTCTTCATTCTCCTCCTCTGCCCCATGGATTAAACCTAAGGGAATAAAGTCATTGTTCTGTGTGTGTGTGTGTGTGTGTTTGTTTGTTTTGAAACAGGATCTTGCTATGCAGTTCAGGCTGGCCCTGTGTTCACTATATAGCCCAGGCTGACCTCAAACTTGCAGTGATCATCTTGCCTCAGCCTCTCAAGCGCTGGTATTACAGGTGTGTGTTACCACATCTGGCTGGGAATACCACATTTTAAACACGAAATTTAAAAACTTTTTTAAACTTTTTTTTTTTTTTTTTTGTCTTTTTGCAATAGGATTTTGTTTTGCAGTTCAGTCTGGACTTAAACTCACTTTGTAGCCCAGACTGGCCTCAAACATGCAAACATGCTCCTGTCTCAGTCTCCTGAGTGCTGGGATTACAGGCATGTGCCACCACATCTGCCTTAAACTTTTTAATTAATTAATTTGTCTTATGCAGTCTAAGCTGGCCTTGAACTCACTACGTAGCCAAGGCTAACCTCAAACTCATGGAGATCTCCTGCCTCAGCCTCATGCATGCTGAGATTAGTGTGCACCACCATGCTTGGCTGTTTTAAAATATCTTACTTAAAAAATTGTTTTGAGACAGGGTATCCTGCTTCAGGGTGAACTCAGACTCTTGGCAATCCTCCTGCCTCAGCCTCTGGAGTACTAGAATTACAAGTGTGTACCACTATGCCTGGCAAAAATGTTTTTCAAATGAAATTTGCAAGCTGAAAGTCATCAGCAACATTGTTTCAAAACATTTTAAGCACCTTCTACATACATGCACTGTTTCCAGTACTATACAGATGACAAAGTAGCAGTTTCTTCCTATTTGGGGAGACAGGGTCCTACCAGGATTTTATCCTAAGGCAGCAGCCATGTGTGTTCCTAGTTGTGAAGTTAAAATTCTTTCTGTCAAAATTCAGTGCCATTTAAATGAATATTTCCCTTGAGCAGGTAGCTCAAAGGAAGAGCACTGCCTAGCACGCATAAGACCCTGGGTTCAATCTCCAGCACCACAATCAGTCAGTCAATCAGTCAATCAATCAAGCAATCAATCAAACATTTCCTCTAATGACTTTTTTAAAAAAAATTAAACAAAAACCCTACATCTGCTTATTAGCTCCCACACAAGACAGCCTGCTCACTAAACCAATAAAGGACTGCATTCCTGCCTCGCTCTGGAATCTATGCAATGCCGGTAGGAACTGACAATCAGCCTCATCCCTCTCCCGCCCCACCTGCGGTGTCTCAGGCTTCAGTCTGCAAACAGGAGCCTCAGGCTGGATCAGGCCTTGGGCAGGCGCTGCCCAGCAGGCATGACGCTTTATAAATCAGAACTAGCAGTTCAAATTCAAGTGATATGACATGAAACTTTACGTCTCTGCGTGCCAAGAGAGCAGAGGATGTAAAGCTGGTCCCTTTAGAATGCTAATGTGCCCTCCAGTTGCCACCAAGCCCTGTAGGCTGTACTCATACACCTGAAAGCCACACATGGGTGAACCCCAGTGTCCCCTCAGTTCTGGAGACCCCTGTAACAAAGGAAGCTGGCTGCCCCTGCCCCCCATCTTCCCTCTCTCCCACCGGCCTCCCAGAATCATGGCACATGACATGGTGGAAGAGAATTTTAAAGTAGACCTTAGACCCTTTAATGATATTTTTCACCCCAAATGTGTGGTTTTTCAGGAAATCTCAAATAGCAATAAAAACCTGTTCTTTGAAAAGGATGGGGTCTTTCCCTTAAAGGAGAATTTGTTTCATTCAGTGACTCAGTAATATCCTCATGTTGCCAAATTGTCTGGCACTGTGGCCACTCCCCACTAATGACAACTTTTGTTGATGTCCTAAATTGAGTTAGACTCAAGTCTCTCATCTCAGATGAAGTACAGGACAGAGCACTTAGAGAACCCAAATAAAGAGTCTTGCTGTGCTTATCTGTCCTCTGAGAAGACCTGCAGATATTTAGGATGTTGCTAGAATTCTGGAGATGGAAAACGTGCTCCATTGAAAAGAAGAAAGAAGGTTCCATACCCCAAAAGCCAGTGGGCATAACGGACTGCAGACAGTATTCTACAGTGGGTGAGCAGGGGACAGCGTGCTTCTGGGCTCCTGGAAGAAAAATGACCGGTCATGGTGACCAGTGGGGGTTCACCAAGGAGAAGTTATGTCAGCACAGTCTCTACTCCCTTATTCTACAGGTCACCAGTGCAGGAGTCTAAGGGTGGAAATGTGCAAGACAGGAATTCTTCACTGTTCCAAGGCCACTTGAGTAAATCTCCTTATAAAAGGAAACCAATGTTTCGTAGTAAATAATGAAAAAAAAAAGCTTTTATTGGTATTTCCACCTAGCAAAAAAAAAAAAAAAAAAAAAAAGATTATGAAGTTGTTTATTTTTCTAGTATATAAAAACTACTTGACAAATATTTATTGAGCAGCTATTAAATGACAACTTCTGGCAAATGAAAATATGGTAGTGAGTAAAATAGTCTCTCTCTAAGGGGACCTGTAGTCTGAGAGAATACAAACAAACATTTACATATATACAAAATAGCCTAGCTAATGATAATACAATTGCTATGAAAAGAAGGGTTGTTTGATAAGCCTGTTCCTAATGGGAATGGGGACATCTGAGCTGTCGTTTAAATGGTGACAAAAAGCTAGGTAGTAGCCATGCTTGGAAGAGGGAGAGACCAAGACCCCCTCCCCGTCCCAGGATGGGCAGAGTGAAAGGATGGCGTGTGAGATGTGCACGTAAGTCAAAACGTGCGGGGCTTGGGAGACAGAGAGTGGATTTTATTAGAAATGTGATGAAGCCATTGAAGAGATTTAATTGAAGGAATGACAATCTGATTTGTAGGTTTAAATGACCTCTGTGTCTGCTGCGTAGATAGGAGCTGGCTGTGAAGGTAGGAGGAGGAATCCAAAAACCATGTAGAAGCCATCAGGGCCCGAGTGAGGGGTGTAGCCAGTAGGGTAGCGTCAGATGGAGCTAGAGGAGAAACACAGTGCAGCAAATGCAGGTTGTGATTTGGAGTCAGACCCAACAGAATTAGTGCTATTCCAGTAGATGCAAGGGGGCACAGGCAGAGGCATCAAGAGATTCTTGAGATTTTGGCCTGAGCACATGGCTGACTTATGCAATTCTCTGTAAGTAAATTGGAGAAGACTTCTTAAAAAAACAAATCTTTTGAAATCAAGAGCTGCTTCCAGGTGCCTAAGGCTGAGAGGCTATTAAACACCCAAGCGGAGATGTCAAGGAGCTGGTAAGCCACAGGTGGAGACTGCAGCTGTGTATTTAGGCGCTGCCAGCATGCTGACGATATGTAAAGACTAAATGAGATCACTCAGGAGAGGGGGTGTGGAGGGGAGGGGACCACGGTCCCTCTAGGGCAGGTGGCATTTGGAGATGGAGCCTTGGGGGAAGCAGCAGCAAGAGGACAGCAACCAGCCAACTCTTAAAATAGCAACAACAACCACAAAAATGAATCAATCATCTTTTGTCTGCATTTTTTAGCAAAATTACATGATCATACGATAAGAAATGTGTTACTTCAGACTTGATTTCACAGCCCAATTGCAGACAGTAGAATTTTGGTTAAAACCTTTGAAGCATTTGTTAATTTTCTCAAGTGTATCTCTTTCTTACTCCTTTGGTACTCAAATCATTCACTGGAAGCTTCTTTTTGGTCCTCATCCTCACTGATTTTCCTCTCATCTGATGCTGCATTTCCTTACACATCAATGACACTGCAAAAATAAGGGCAGTTCCCCAAAGTCAGTTTCTTAATCCTTTTGAAATCTGCTTAGATGACAAAACTGCTGGTTTTACTTTGCCATCAAGTTCATATTATTTGCATTGGGCTATGCTTGTTGCAACCGTACAGCTGCAGCACAGAAAGAGTAACGGCCAAATACTTTGACCCAGTGGGCAGCAGTGGAAGCTTGGCCTTAAGAGCAAGGAGCACATGGTCAGTTGATTAGTGATGAGTTTTGCCCTTGAGTTGTTTCAGCACAGCACTTAGCTGGAATCCTGCCATTTCCTGTAGACGAGCTTGAAAAACACAGATTGTCCATGATGGCCCATGTCAGAGAACTAGTGACTCACTGGACAATCAGGTTTAAAGTGAATGAATCATGCTGTCCAACCATATACAGTCCATTGGGTGTGGCTCTCAGTTCCGTCCACTTCAATGTCGGGAGTGATGACTTAGGTGAATATAGAGATTGCATGCTTTGTGAACCTGCAAAAGACATGATGCTGAAATTGGTACCCTGAGCTGTGCCATCATGATTCATAAAGATCTTCACATTGACCTGAATTAGGTTTCTGTATCCTGGAAACCATAAGAAAATCATGGAAAAGACTGGTCCACTGGGCAGAAGCAGGTCCTGGCTTTAGAAAGAAAGGATGGTAGGCTACACCGAACATGGTCAAGCTCAGGGAGGCTTAGTTTAAAATCAACTCCAATAAGAAGGAGAAGACAAGGCTTAAAGCAGCACATTAAAAAAAAAATTAGACATTGTAGGCTGCGTTTCTGCAAGTGTTTCTAGAGTAAAGAGTCATAATCTCATACTTTTCCACCCACAGGAAACCTTCATCTGGTGTTTTGAAGTTGAATGCTTTACTTGACATCAAGATGCCCAGGACTGTGGGGAAACGGAGTTATATTTGTTTTATTTGTTTGTTTGGCTTTCTATTGGTTAAATCTCTAATTTTTAATTCACTGCCTCGGTAGATAGTGATTTTCCCAGGAGCTGTTCCAGTTAGGTATCATATAATATTTCTGATATTTAGTCATTTCTGACCAGAAACAATGGTAGTTTCACATATCTCAACTAGTACCTGGCAGAAATGGCAAAGGGGAAGCCAAGCAACGATGGTATTTTAGAAGCCAGGGACAGAAGGTGTATATAAAACTGGCTTATCCAAAGGAAAAAAAAGGGTGATAGCAGAATGAGAAATACTGGCTGAAAAATTTAGAGAAATAATAGCTTCAGTTATGGCTAGATCTAGGAGCTTCTTTCCCTTCTTCTCTTCTCTGCCCTCCTGTCCTGTGTGTTGGCTCCATTCCCACACAGTCCTGCCCCTTGTGGTTGGGCACCAGGAGCTCCGGGCTTATGTTGAATCAACTTAACTACTCCAGCCAAGTGTCTCTCCTCACAAATGATAATTCCTGGGACTGACTCTTATTGAATGACCTGGCCTGTGCACCCAGTTCTGGCTCAATAATTGAGACCAGAAAGAGGATGAAGTTACTAACCATCATGGCCTCATTTACAAGCCTGGAGTCCGTATGAGGTTGGGTGAGAAGAGAGGGGGGTTCAGCCAGTGGGCTGCACTGAAGGAAGGGCAGCTTTCCAGCGGAAAACTAAGGTGCTGCATACCCATGTGACTAATGAAAAGGACCAGTCGAGTGAGAGTCTGAGGAAAAGCATCCCAAGCAGGAGGAACCACTGGAGCTGAAGGGAGAGGAGCTAGGTGGGTTGAGGAGCAGGGTGAGGACCTGTGTTTCAATTAACTGTTGCTGTAAATAAGGCTCTGGACCTGAGTGGTTGAGAGTAATAACCGTGTTCCCTGTCCCAATTCTACAAGGTTACCAGACTCAACCAGAAAGTTCTTCTTTTCCATGTGATGCTATCTGGCTGCTGAATCCAAGATGGCTTTGGCACATGGCAGGCCATGCTCCTGGCTGGAGGTTCAGCTGGGGTTTGGTCCAGAGCTCCTCAGGTTCCTGCAGGTGGCCCCCTGTGTGGCTTCTGTTTTTCTTACAGCACAGAGGCTGGATCCCCAGAAGAACATGCAAATCTTTGTAAGTCCTCAGCATGGAAGAAGTTCTAGTATATCACTTCTGTCACGTCCCATCAGCCAAAGCAATTGCAGAGCCAGCATAATCAAGGGGGCCACAGGAGAAATGGTAGTACCCATCCCGGGAGGCTCTCTGCTCACTGTGGCGAGACAAGCTGGGCCACAGTGAAAGAAGAGTGGTGTGTGATCCAACTGGAAAGGCAGGGAGGGATTGGATCAGGGGCAAGCCAACTATAGCCCTGGACTAACTCCAGACCACTTCCTGTTTCAGCAGACATTTCACTGGAACACAGCTACATTTTCCTGTTTGGTACATTGTCCATGGCTTAAGTTGAAGACCAGAGTTGAGTTATAGCAACAGAGCTCACAGGGCTCACGAGGCCTAACATACTGTCTGACTTCTTGCAGAAAAGTCTGTCCACCCTGGGTAAGGCGTGGATGTCTCATAAGTCTTGTTGAAGGCTCTGCATTTTATTCTAAGTGTGATGAGAAAGCCACAAAGGGTTTTAAACCAGTGAGCCACATCATATGACCTACATTTCAAAAGACCCACTCGGGGAAATGATTATAGGAGGGTTAAGTGTGGAACAGGGTTACCAGTCAGCAGGCTATGGAAATAATTGAGATAAGAAGTGACAGAATGGAAGAGAGAGAAGTGGACGATTTTGATACATGTATTGAGAAGAAGCCTTTAGGACTTGCTGGGGCACTGGATGTGAGGATAAGAACCAGAGAAGCCTGAGCAACTCTGTGAAAGGTGATACATTAACAGAGGAAAGAATGATTCAGGGAGGAATTTGTTGGAAGAAAAGCACCAAGAGTTTTGAACATATTGATTTGTGTGTGTGTGTGTGTATGTGCGCTAAGGACTGAACCTAGGGCTTCCAACTTGCTAGACAAGCTAAATCCTCAGCCCTGAACATATTGATTTTGAAGTGCTATCAGGCATCTAAGAGACAAAGTCAAGTGAGCTGTTAAATACTTGATTTGGAACATGGAGTATAAATCTAAGAATCATCAGTAAATAGATGGTCTATTGATCAGCTTTCTGCTACTATAATGAAATACCTGAGGCCGGGTGCTCATAAAGAAGTTTATTCCACTCACAGTTTTGGAAGCTGCCAGTCCAAACACATCACGGCAAGTGGCCTTATGGTGGGAACATGGGTCAGAGCAAGGGTTGCATGGTCAAACAGGAATCCAGAGAGGCTGAGGAAGGACAAATTTTGCCACCTTCTCTAAAAACTAACCAGTGTTCCACAGGATCTATATTAATTCCTTCCTAGGAAAGCATCTTCAATGGCTTCCTACTAAGTATAATCTTACACTGACATCAGCAGTCTCTGACATCACTCAATGGAGACTAACCTTTCAACGCACGAACCCTGGAGGAAAATCCACATCCAAACCATAGTAAATGGCAGCTAAATCCAAAGGCCTGGAAGGGATACTTCAGGGAAATGATGTGGAGAGACCCCAGGGCCTAAGAAAACTACAGACCATCACTGGGAGGGGGTTCAGTCCCAGAAATTTGGAAGCAATGGCTGGTAAAGCAGGAGAAAGCAGCAAGCCTGGGTTTATGTCAAGTTGGAAGGAGTGGTCCATTGTGTCAAGTGCTATGCGTTGCCCGTAGGAATAAGTAGACAAAAAAGACAAATTCAGTGGTATGAGGTCCCTCTAAAACCTTGACCCAAGCAATTTCAGTGGAGGGGATCACACACTGATGGGAAGGATTTGAGAAAGCCTTTGGATTTGGGCAGATGAAGACAGAAAGCTTACGCAGAGACTTACTTGGAGAAATTTTGTTGGCAAATTAACTGGTCAAAGCCACAGAATTCCACTGCAGCCTTCTGGTTTTTAAACTCCCTTTCAAAACTGGGGAGATTGAGTCTAGGAAGCACTTGCTATGCACTAGCCCATTCCTTATTCATGAAAATTTCTTCATTAGAAAGCTGGATAAAATGTAACCAAGATGTATCTATAGATTCAAGGAAACATACACACACACAAGGAAGGTTACAGCCACAGTGAGATAAGCCGTGGACGCTTTTCCAGTGAGTTTTCTCTACATTGCAAACCTAAAAAGCCAGCAGTTTCATTTCTGCTTGGGTGAGCACACAAGCTCTTTCCTCCACAGTTTCTTAAGGAAGCTTGTTTATACCAGCTTTTGAAATTTAATGCCAAATATAAATGTGTGACCCAAAGAATAAGCAGATTTTTACAACCAGGACATAGATGAATTTCGTGGGATATGAAGTATCATGTTTGTTTCAATATTTTGTTGTTTGTTTCTTGAATACATTTGGTTTCTCATGAGCAACCTCCAGAACAAGAAATACTCTTGTTAAATGATATTTAACTCAGGCAAGGCGGTGTTCAGCTGTAACTCCAGCCAGTTGGGAGACTGAGGCAGGAAGACCACAGGACAAGGGCAGCCTGGGGAACTTAGTAAGACCTTGTATCAAAAATGAAATAAATGAAAAGGATTGGGGATGTAGTTCAGTAGTAGAGCACTTGTCCTGCATGCAGGAGGCCCTAGATTTAATCTCAGTATTGGGAAAAAATTAAGCAAAGACTATAAGAAAGACATAGAGACATTTTCATATCTAATTTCACTACACAATTTCTCCCAACTTTTTCTGACCCTGAAGTGTGAATTCTGAACCACTGTCTGTCCTACAGTATAGAGACATGGGCTGACCCACTGGAGTGCTTATCTTCTGGAGACTATAAAAATGTTAGACTTCGTCATGCCAACAGCTGTATTTCTGTCTCTGCTGATGAACTAGTTCAGAAGCCCAGCTGTGCTACTTGTGAAGTTGTGCGATCCTGAGTAACTAACTCACTTAACCTCTAGTTGCCTCGTTTGCCAACTGGTGACCATAGAGCTACTTTGCAGTTGTATGTTAAAAATTGCCAGTGGAGGTAAAATCTGTGTGCATACTCTGAGTACAGTAAGTGGTAGTTATCTCACACGATCACATCTGTGAGTACACTAATTCTCATGGAAAAGGCCAAGCTACGTGCCCAAATATTAAGAATCCCGGATCTAAGTAAGCCTAGCTCAAGTTTTAAGAATGATCTCTCTGCTCTGGGACTCCTATAGCTGACAGCATCATTTTAAGCAGTTTCTTAAAGAGTCATGAGTTTTAGAAGATCATCCGTTGACACAAAGTATCTCCCGGAAATGCCACTCCAGTGTCTCCATTATCTCTGTCCAGCCCCAAAGTTCCCAGCTTAATACAGATTTGTTCTGTTTGCCTGGGTTCTTTCCAGTGAGTTTTCCAGAGAGGAAGGACTTCTGCCCTTGCCTCCCCTGGCTTTGAAGACATCATCATGAGAATTTCTCTTCTGCAGAAATAACTGCAGCTCCAACTTGGAGCAATTTTCAAGTTGGCTTCCAAGGTTCCCAAAATCTCAGCTTAGATGAGAAGATAAGAAGAAAAACTTCTGTCTCCAAGCCCTGTTCCTATCTTGGTGTCAACTTCTTTCAAGACTCTGGTGAGAAGAAGAGAAAAGTAAAAAAAAAAACAAAAAAAAAAAACAGAAACAGAAAAAGAAAGAGAAATAGAAAAGAAAAAAAGGAAAACATGGAAACAAAACTTTTGTTAATGGGTAGGGGAGGAGGGGTTGAAAGGAAGACAATGGAATGGGGGAAAAAGCAAGTTGCATCATGTACAGGTACAAATTCTCTATGATGAATGTGATCGTTATGTATATCTGAGATGTGCCAATAAAATCTAATATTTTAAAAAACCCTCTGGTGAGGAGTGGCACTAGGGCTAGGACAGCCACCTTTTGATCTGAGTCTAGCTGGAGGAACCGGTTGAACACAAGAACACACAGGAGCTAGCTGATGGGGAACTCCGACGGGATGCCAGCCACACCCCGACTGTAGACAAACGGTCTTGGCGTCTCTCATTCTCGGAGTAAAGAGACAGCAGTAGCTGTTCAGTCAGGCTACTTTAAGATATTACACTTCTGTTACTTAAGAGGGGGAAGGAGGTCACCTTAGATTACCCATTCGAGCTGCTACAATGCTGTTTGTGCTCCATGCCACATCCCCTTGGCCCATCTGGAACTCCAGTTGTGGCCAGAATGGACGTTCTTCATGCCTGGTGATGAGGCTTCCTGAAAGCACCTATGCAGTCCCTCAACTTTGCCACTATAGGTTTTTAAGTTTTTGTGGTTATTAATATTATTACTATTATTATAAACCCTCAGTAGTTTTTATTGTCCATTCACAAAGCAGCCAGGAGGGAAAGGCCAGGAAAGGCCCAGGCCGCTGGTGCTCTAGAGATGTGCAGTCTGCACAGGTCCTTGGGATCCCAGCAAGGAAGAACCAGCTGCTCACAACAGCCTTGTGTGTGGCACCTGGCATTTTTCTCCCGCTCACTCTACCTGGGTCCTACTTCCCAGGTTCCCCTCTGGAAATGTTTTCTGAACCCAAGACCCAAGTCTTTTGCTTGATTTCTTTTAGAAGAACGTAAGCTTAGGTATGCATCAATGAGCATGATGGGAATTTTTTTTTTTTAACCTCCAAACATAAAGTTGTTTCCTGGCTGAACAAGAATGGAAAAGAGAACCTGTCACTGCTGAGGAGAGTTGTTCATCAAGTGGAAACAGGAACTCAGTTCTGACCACAGGCCACAAAGTTAACCCTTCCAGCTGACTGCACAGGCAGTCTAGGCTCTGGGGTGGCTGGGGGATTCTGGAAGCCTACTACTTCCTATCTCAGTCCTGGCAGGGCTGGAGGGGGTGGCAGAGGTGGTGCAGGAGGCACGTGAACGGGGAAAGGCCGTGGGCTGAGAGGGAGACAGGCAAGTTGGGCACAGTGGTCCAGGCCTGAAATCTGAGCACTCAGGAGGCCAAGGCCGCAGCATCACGTGGGTGAGATTCGTTTCAGACACCAGGGGTGAAAGCCAAGGTAAAGTTTCCAGCCCTTTTCCACAATTGTGTGAGGTGTTGGCCATGGACCAATCCCCCTAATAACCCCAGGGGATTTGATGACACTTCCCCCAGGAACTTGACTTCTTTATTTTGGAGAGGGAAAATAATGAAATGAAAAGATGATAGGGAAAAAAGCCAACTGGGCCCTAACGTGCATCCAAGGACATGACCTTTACTCAGGGAAAGGAAGCTAACCACTTCCTAAGGGGAATTTCCAAGAACAAGAAACAGTAACAAAGAAATCAAATGCTTATCTTCCTTCCTGCTGATTTTACCAGTTCATCTTTAAAAATAGTTTACGGATTCATTTTTACCTTTCTTATAAGAGCAGGTCCATGGAGAAGATGTAGTTATAGTGTTTTTGAGGGAATAAATCTTTTTCCAAGTGCTACAGACAAAGTTTTATTAAAGGTAGGAAAATAAACAGGATCTGCAGAGCAAGTTTAAGCCAAATAAAAGTAGGAAAAGAAGTATACCCTACAAGCATGAGGGCAGGCCGTCACGTAAAAGCAAGACACAGTGGCAAAAAATTCAGCGTGGCCTGTTCTTTTCATGTCACCATTCTTCAGACTGATGTCAGGTCTAGGCCACCCCAATGAACATCTCCTTGAGTTCTCACAAAATGTCTATGTACAAGGCTTTGGGAACTGTTCTGTGTGTGTGTCCTGGGATTTTGTAATTATCAGATCACACCTACTTCCCCAGCCAACTTTGCAATGCCCTAATCTCCCTTCTCATTTCTGCCTGAGAGACATGTCCCCATAATTCTTTATGGGGTACCAAGGGAGTGATATTTGTCTTTTATAGCTTCTTCTGGCTGGAAGGGGTGGTAGACCATACCTACTGGGGATTATATGCTCTCATACCACCTTGGGATGTTATGGCTCATTGCACAGGTTGAAGAGAAAACTTAGAAAACAATAAGAAAAGAAAGAATGACTTTTGAACTGTTTGATGGAAGAAAGAAAGTAACTTTAGCAGGTTGGTTTTCCACACTTCCTGTGGAAGACACAGTGTGGCAAAAAGGGAGGTCTGATAAATTATTAAGAGCCTGAGAACATAACCTTAGCGGTATTACCCACATAGTAGATCCAGTTAAAAATGGGAGCCTCAATATAGCTGCCCATTTAAGCTGAGTGGAACTAGGATAGTTAATGTCTTTACTTATCTGTATCTGGAGCAATACTGAAGTCTTCATTTCTGAAGAGCCGCCTCAAGTCTTCCAGGGGTTCTCAGGAATCTTAGTCCTTTTCCCAAGTAGGATTTTCTATCATGTCACTGCATCCCTTGAAGGACCAGGATGGTTCCTCAGGAACTGGGAATAAGATTAGGGTCCTCAGGGGTTGTAGGGCTGCCCTCCTTCTCTCCTTATTGATTTTCCAAGGAGACTTGTAGACACGTCTCTTTAGGATCCCTTACCATGCTTTTCAGCTACCTATGTGGGAAGATGAGTTGGCTCCCTGATGGGGATTCAGGATTTCTAGTCTGTCCTAAAGTCTTCCTCTGTTAGCATAGCTGTAGGTGTTACTGCCCTCAGGTAGAGTGGCCATCCAGTGCCATTCCATCTCACTTTTTGAAAAGTATGCCACTGGGCAGAGTTCTTGTCTTAGCCTTTGTGTCAAGACACCCAAACCAATTCCTCTCTTCTGATATGTAGAGGAAGAAGGACTTTCTTAAGACCAGTATTTTATTTATAACAGGCAGCAGGGTTAGAGAGACCTGGCATAGTTTCAATAGATAAAATTGATATTTGGCTTTCATTGAAATTTGAGAATTTGCCCCAGTTTTGCAAGTAAGGCAATAAGATGTCATGGGACTATTAGAAATTCATTTTTAGCTGCTCATGGTGGTGCATGCCTATAATCCCAGCACTTAAAAGTAGGATAACCAAAGTTTGAGGCCAGCCTGTACTACAAAGCAAGACTGACCCAAAAGGAGAAGAAGAAGAGAAAGAAGAAGGAGGAGGAAAAAGAGAAGGAAAAGGAGAAAGAAGAGAAGAGAAAGAGAAGAACAAGAAAAGAAAAAGAAACCCATGTTTAAACATTTGGCCTTCAAAGTGACGTGTCAGAGAAGGAGTAAGGAATCTTCACATAGGGGTTCCCTTGACTCCAACTATAGCTATAGATCTAGAGGATGGTTTTCCAGAGAAAGAAGTCAAATTGAATTGGTTGAACCATGGCATCCAGCATTACCCAGGGTTTCACATAACAGATGGTAATATCCATGGACATTTCTCTTCAGAGTGGAAAACAAGGGTTTTGGCTGGTCTAGTCCCTTTCTGAGAGACAGAACAGTCAACCTTCCAGTGCCATGAGTCAGACACATTGGCTACTTCATACTCAGAGCAAGGCCCAGGAAGTAGCTAGGTTCAGTCATGTGCCAGTGTCCAGACTTCTTGTCCTCCATCATCCTTGTTTTCCATTAGATGACTCAGGTGAGTTTATAACATTTCCAATTGCAACGGCTATGATCCTACCTCTTCTCTTTTGACCTCCCTCCAGATCCTGACTGTTAAACATGGAAAAGGCCATGTCCAGTAATTGGGTCTTCCAGCCTGCTCAGGAAACCTAAGGGAAATTTTCATAGGTAAGGTCCCCAGGTTAAAGAATGCATGTGTGCAAGACATCAGCAACACCACTAAGCAGCATGGAGCACAGCAGAGCGCAAGAGTTACCTGCATCTTCATCTAACTCTTATACAGGTTGGTATCATCTATTTACATTCTTACATACTAGCCTCATAGGTGCATGTGTAGTTGTCCACTATTAAATCATGGTTATATAACTGTATCCCTCTGTGCCCTTGTGCTAGACAGTGAGGTCGTGTGCTCAGATGTCCTTAGATGCCCCTGAGCTTTGAAGAAGTCTGAGTGGTTCCCCACATCCCCCACCCCCTCAATGGTTGGGAGTACATAATAATGTAACATTTCATATGTAAGAGGGCATAAGTATGTCCTTGTGCTGCAGTCAGAAAAGCAAGAGCTATGTGGTTTTACAAAATCACTTTTCTCATTTGAGCATCTTATCCATGAGCAATGTCAAGCCTGGCACATAGCATTTAAAGCCTGGGCCACATGTTGAGCTAGGGCTTCAATGTGAAGGGCTAGGTCTCTGGTTCTTGCCCCTGGTCAGAAGCCATCCCTAGCAGCCATTGCAATGCCTGGTCAGAGCATCTGCTAAGTCATTTCCCAGCTAGAGGAGAGGCTTATATTCTGAAACATGATACCCGACACGGTAGTGCCTTGGCCACACTCCTGTAAGTCTCACCATAATTTGGATTCCACAAGGGACAGCGCCCTATCTGCCAGTCTTCAGCTGCCCAAGCCAGAAGCCACAGTATCAGCCAGAGGTTCTTCTTTTCCTTCTGTATAGGGACTAGGGATCAAGTCTTGTAGTCTATTCCCCTAGACAGGTTCCTGGGTTGCGTATGTCATGGGTCCCAAAACATTGTCCTTTTGGTTGCCAGTGGGGTAGCTGAGAAAGAGGCCTACTGTTGGAGGTACATCCCCCAACTTGTAAGAGTAGAGGCCTGTGCCACTCCCCTCCTGATATGGGCTGTCCACATCCATATTCAGCCCTCTATTGGGTATTTTATCTGTACTTTTATTGTCTTTTGTCTTGTGATGCTTTCACAGGCGTGCAAAGCATATCTTGGTGTCCTCTGTTTCTCAATCAGAGAATACCTGCTGCTGCCTCCCTTCCACAGCTGTGGTCTACACCCAACAGAGTGCTTTTGCTTCCCCTGTTCCTGCCATAGGCCCCAGCTAAATCCATTATCATCCACATTGATGGTTAGGATAAATGGCAGGTAAGGGTCAATGACTCATAGGCCTTGCACTTGTCCACCAGCCCTCTTTGAGTTCTGAAAAGCAGCTTCTGTTACATCTGTCCAGTCCCATGTAGCACCCTTCCCAATCATCCAGTATGAGGATTGTTTATAGGTGCTTTATGAACATCTGCCAGAATCCTAGCAAGCCCACATACACCCGTAACTGGCGTACTGTCATAGGTCTGAGGTATGCTTGGATCTTATCAATAACAGCATCAGGAATTATCTTCATGTTACCTGACCAAGTAACACCCAAGAATTTGACAGACAAGCTAGGTCCCTGGACCTTGTCTTCATTCACCTCCCCCACTTCCACCACCAACAAATTTTTCCTTCTGGCTGTGCATGGTTGCTTCCAAATCTGCAAGGCAATCAGAGGTTAACCTAATATCATCAATATAATGAAATAGTAACACAGAGTGTGGCTTGATCCCGGTGGCTATGTCTTGGGCCAACAAGCATGAAACAAAGTTGGGCTATGCCGATAGCCTTGAGGCAACACCTAGAAGGTACACTGCCTGCTCTCCCGGGTGAAGGCAAATTGATTAGGTGCAATAGCAATGGAGAAGAAGACTTAGCCAAATCCATGAGATAATAATTCTGACCCAGTGTCAGGGTGAGACAATCCATCAAGTCTGCAACAATATGCACTATCAACTACAGCAGAGGAGTCACTTTGTTTCCTGGTAATCCACAGCCACTTCCCATGTTCCATCTGGCTTCCACACAGGCCATACTGGGGAATTGACATGGCTCTGGGCAGGGCATATCAACCCTGCTCTTTTCAGCTTCAAGACAGTCCGTCCTGTCTCCTCATGACTTCCAACTAGCCAGTACTGCTTCATGAAACCTGTGTGATCTGCAGAAGAAACAGCGGTGCGTGGTGTGGATGGTTTCAGACTATGGTTTTTACCACACAAATTTGCAACCAGAATTCTCCCTGTGTGGTACATAGCCAGTCAGCAGTCAGTATGTCCAACCTAGTATACATTTAGCAACTGGAGAAACATAAACATCATACAGATGTTGGCGCAAGTGCCCAATGCCCAAGATCACCTGGACCTTTTGGATCATGACGTAGTGACCTCCGTACCCTTCCACGTGTACAGTAGGTCCTGTAAAATAGCCTGGGTTGCCCTATATTAGCACTGACTCTGCTCTGGTATTCACCAATGCTAGTATGTGCTGCATATTTTTTGGGGGAAGTGTCAATTCCACATGTGATCTCTGGTCTCCTGGGACCCCCATGATCTTGATACCTTTGCCAGTATCACTTCTTCCTGTTTCATCAGGGCTGCTTTGGCCTTCTGGCCCTGGCCCATCAGCTGGTACTGATGCTCAGGGCATAACTGCCTCCACAGGGTCAGCAACACATCCAAAGTTTGCCCATCTGACTTATCTGTAGCTGGGCCGTTGGCCAGCAGGTTGATGCAGTTCTGGTGCCAACTGACCCTCAGTGTCCTTGAGGGAATGATTCTTCTTGGCTGGGGTCCCCCTCATTTTTTTTGCCAGTATAGTTTTTGCAGGTTTCATCTTACCTTGATGCTTTACTTCTGTGTCTTCCAGCCTGGCCAAGGCATCCACAGCATTGTTGAATGGCTGATCTGTAAAGGGGGCCAGACGGGCTGCCACCGACCCAAACGTTCTAGCTGGCCTGCTTGCCAGGATCATGTCCCTCATGCCTGCCATCAGCAATTACTCATCTGGTCTACAATACCACAGTGGGAACATCATTTGCTGCATGTTTGTGTCACATAGCACAATAATCAAGTTTAAATAGGATGTCCATTTAGTGACTTGCTCTGACAGGTCACCCTCATTTTCTCAAGCTAAGTAACTGCTACCATCAACCAATTTATTACAGTCTGATAACCTGCTTTTGGAGGAGGCAAAACTTACTAAGCCTTGCAACATGAGCTGTGCTGCAGCCAGCCATTGCTCAAGGTCCTGCTCTACCTGCTGTAGCTGGTCTACTTGCCAGACAAGGCCATCTGCCTCTTGATTTATGCAGTGGAAGGGAGTGAAGAACAGGTAAGCCACCCCTCCTGCCATTCCATGGTGAGGGGGAGGAATCTGTTTTTCGCTTCCAAGGCTTGCAAGACATTTCCAGGCTCCAATAGGACTGATTCCCAGTCCTTCAGGGCCTTCCATGACCCCAAGAAAGAGATGACAGACAGTGGAAAGATTAAGTGTCACTTATCAGCCATTCCCTGGGGCTCTCCTTTGCTTTTGAGCATTGTTTCTACAGCTGCCACAGAATCATATACCTTGATGTCCTTGACAACTATGTGCCAGTAGTTGGCACTCTAGGTGCCCAAGAAAGATTTTCACAGGTGTGAGCCCCAGCTTAAAGAACGCACATGTGTAAGACATCAGCGACACCACCAGGCTACATGGAGCAGAGCAGAGCACACAAAAGCCACCTGCGTCTTTATTGTATAATTCTTACATAGGTTGTTATCACCTATTTACGTTCTTACATGGTAGCCTCGTTGACACATGCATAGTTGACCACTGTTAAGCTGTGGTTATATAACTGTATCCCACTGTGTACTTGTGCTAGTCAGTGAGGTCATGTGCTTGGATGTCCTTATATGCCTTTGAAGAAGTCTGAATGGTTCCCCATTCAGATGGGAGGCAAAACTCAACTAAAAAACTGCTAGATTAACAAATAAATTCAGTAGCATAGATGGATACAAAGTCAACATTCAAAAATCAATAGCTTTGCCAGGGATTTAGCTCAGTGGCTTAAGTGCCTGCCTGGCAAGTGTGAGGTTGTGAGTTTGATTCCTGATACCAAAAAAAAAAAAAAAAAAGAGAGAGAAATCAATAGCCTTTCTGTACAGGAATAACAAACTCACTGAGAGAGAAATTAGGGAAACAACACCTTTCACCTTGGCATCCTAGGGAACAAATCCAAAAAAGGATGTAAAAGACCTCTACATTGAAAAGTACAGTACTCTGAAAAAGAAAATTGAAAAGGATATTAGAAAATGGAAAGATATCCCTTGTTCTTTGGTAGGAAGAACCAATATAGTGAAAATGGCCATACTTCCAAAACTGTTAGATTTAATGCAATTTCGATCAAAATTCCAATACTATATCTCTCAGAATTAGAGAAAACAATTCTAAAATTCATCTGGAACCAGAAGAGATCTAGAAAAGCAAAGGCAATTCTGGCAACAAAGGCAAGGCAGGAGGCATCACAATCCCTGACTTGAAATTATACTATAAAGCTACTGTGATAAAAAACAATGTGGTACTAACAAACAAAACAGTTTTCAGAAGATGTAGAAACAGCTCCAGATATACTCAGTCACCTTATCTTTGACAAAGGTCCCAAACACACTCACTGGAAGGAAGACAGCCTCTTCAATAAATGGTGCTGGAAAAACTGCAGAAGATTAAAGTTGGAACAGTATCTTTCACTATGCATTAAACTAAATTCAAAATTGATCAAAGATCTAAATATTAAAATAAAAACATTAAATCCACTTGAAGATGGAATAGGTAAAACTTTTTTTTGGAGCAGGGAATCGAACTCATGACCTTGCACTTAGCAGGCAAGTGCTTGAACTACTGAGCTAAATCTCCAGCTCAGAATAAGTAAAACTCTTGAAGACATTGGTATAGGCAAAGACTTTATGAATAAAACCCTATAGCACAAGAACTATCACAAAGAATGAACAACTGTCTTATTGCATAAAAAATTTTTTTTGCACAGCAAGAGAAACCACCAATAGAGTGAAAAGACAACCCACAATGTGGGGGGAAATGTTTGCCAGCTGTACCTCAGACAAAGGATTACTACCTAGAACATATAAAGAACTAAGAAATATCAGACCTCACAAATACAAAGACTTAACCCAAAAATGGGCATCTGAATTGAATACACATTTCTCAGATATAGAAATACAAACAGCAAATAAATGTATAAAAAATGTTCAACATCACTGGTCCTTTGAGACATGCAAATTAAAACAACACTGAGATTCCACCTCACCCTGGAAAGAATGGCTATCCTCAAGAAATCAACCAACAACAAATGCTGGAGGGGCTGTGGGGAAAATGGAACACTTTTCCACTGTTGGTGGGAGTGTAAACTGATGCAACCACTGTGGACATCAGTATGGAGGCTCCTGAAAAAAATTGGATTAGAGGTCCTATTTGACCCAGCTCTTCCTCTTCTGGGTACCTTCCCAGAAGAATTAAAAGCATACCAAAGCAATATATGTACACCCATATTTATAGCAGCACAATTTGTAATAGCTAAATCTTGGAAACAACCCAAATGCCCATCAACTAACAAACAGACTTTAAAAAGATGTGGTCAGGCTGAGGATTTGGCTCAGCAGCCCTAGTGCTTGCCTGGTAAGTGTGAGGTTGTGAGTTCGATCCTTGGTACCAAAAAAAAAAAAAGTGGTCTTCTTATACAATGAAGTACTACTAGTCACAAATAAAGATAAACTGGAGAATTTTATAGGTAAACGAATGCAACTTGAGACCAAACTCAAAGTGAAATAAATCAGACACACATGTGCAAACAACATCGTCTCACAAGTGTGAGAAACTGAAAAAGTAAATAAGAGCCAAAATGTACAGTAAATATTATAAAGTGGTAAGAAATTGTACAAAAGGAAAGAGAAACTGGGATGGGGGAAAGGAGAGAAGAAGGAAGGAAAAAGAAAAAATTTTATATATATACACACACACACACAAGATAGTTATCCTACTAATTTCCCAGTTCATTGAAAAGAAAAGTCTGTGCTAATATTGTTTGGACAATTAAATACCTATATCTTGTACTCTGAGTAACTAATTTAAAGATAATAATATGCAATGTATTAACCACTGTTATTATCTCCTATTATCTTGTTTTGAAATATTGTTTTATTTTTTGTTTCTCTTTTTAAAAAAGAAGATGGGAGAGACCATGTGCCCCAGAGACAGGTGGATACAAAGACAGGATCATCAAAGATGTCTACTTTTCCTCAGGACCCATTTTTAATATCACAGTTCTGGGCTTTAGCTGAGATAAAGTGTCACAAAAGCCTGAACATTAGGGAAAACCCTTAACCTTCTGAAAGGATTTTGCCCTAGAATAAGTTACACGATATTACGGTGGTGGGAGTAATGACAACTTCCTTTTTCCTTTCCCAGTGGTGCAAAAGAGGTCTCCATCAGCCCCTGTGTGTCACTAATGCCACCCTAAGCACCACCCCTGGTCAGAGGTTATGTATATATCCCATGCCCCACGTTCCGGTCAGAGAAAAGCAGGCAGGCTGGCTATAGTCATGGGCTTCTCTCCTTGGAATAAAGGCTACTTTTTACTTATATTTTCTCTCTTATCACTCTGAAAACCTAACATAATGGTGCCATGTGACTCGGATGGCAGAGTATGTTAGCTCCAAGTTGGAGCTGACCCTGCCTGTGAACCACCGTTTTCTCCTGTAGGACTGTTTACTTGCTGCCGCTAATCTGCATGCGACAGCGACCTCATCAAAGCTGAGCTACCACGCGGGGTTTTCTGTTTCTGTTCCTAAAATCCGCAAGCTTGCGGTCAGAAAACCTATCCTTGCCGTCCTGGGACAGAGATACCAGTTTTCACGATCCTTAGGCCACATAGCCAGAGGCAAAACTGTTGATTTTGTTCCCTGGGACCCTGCCCCGAACTCTTCTGGTGACAGTTGAGAAAATGGATGTTGGGACTTTCCATGTCACACTCGCAAAACGGGTGACGACTTTTTTTGATAGATGTGATCCAAGATGGCTTCCACGTTCCTTTACGTCCTGAGGCGAAGTTGTTCTCTCAGCTCACTTATAATTCAGTCCTGGGGACCATTTCCTGCCCCCTCCAAAAAATCCACACCTCTGGGGTGCCTGGTTCGTAACCTTGGTGCTCTTGGCCTCAAAAAAGGCTATAAAATACCAAAAACCTGATCTTTATTTATGAATTTCTTACATGGCAGCAAGTTGACAAAAACCTATCATTTTAGCCTTTGTTCGAGGATGTGTCCTTCTCTCACTCTGTCTTGTATAATGGCCCGAATACTTCTGGCTCGCTCTGCTCCACCAGGAACTCTCCCCGGTATCTCCCAGACCAAATCCCTCAGCTCTCTCAGCCAGAGGTTTCCCTCCCTCCATTTTCTCCACCGGCTCACCCTATGGGGTCTAGTGCGCTCCCGCCTTCCTGCAGCCACGCGGTTCTCAGCAGCCATCCTGCTGCAGCTGGCATGGAGGACAGCTCGCAGCCCTCCACTGTCACATGGCTCCACCATGTGACAGTGTGCCGCCATCTTGCGCTCCCTCACTGTGTTACTGGCAGCAGCTATGCTGCTGCAGGTCACGCAGTAATCCACCAACAGCCTTTGTTTCCTTGTCAAATAGTGACAAGTGGCCATTTTATAGCCAATCATTGGGAAATTGCCAGACAGTTAGCTGCTCGGTGGCCATCTACTCCACAGCCTTCTCAGCCTCAGTCTCTACTCCCACTTAAAAAAAAAACAGGCCCTGAGAGATTAATTAATGTACATGTCCCTTTCTCTCTCTCTGACCTATCTCAGATTAGCCATAAATTAGGTTCCTTTTCTGCTATTCTTATTTCAAGAGATCTCTATTAATTAATCTACAAAAAGGTTCATACTAATCTATTTATTATAGCTCAAATTGGCCAAATATATTTGAATGCACTCTAAATTTGTAAGATGACTGTCAGTCTATATATTGGTTGTCTGTTTATACTGTACAGATCATCTGTCCACATTTGTCTATTTGCCTGCTCTGTAAATAGCTGTTCCTTTTTATTTGAGCTCAACAATTTTTTCCCTCCTCTTTCACATTTTCAGATCATTTAATCAAAGTTTATTTGGGTTATACATTTAAAAGCATGCTTCCACCTAGCTTGCCAACTGGTTAAAATGCTAAAACTGGTTCAACAAAATCCCTTGGGGTAAGGAGACACTGGACAGGACTTCAGCTGGTGAATAAGAAAGTGGCCACCTGGTAATTTTAACCAGCTCTTGTTCATTAATTGGAGGCCCCAATAATCTCCATAGCCTTATGGGAGACACCCCAACTAAAGTTCATATGGCTAAAACAATTCATTGTTGCTGATCTGATGGTATATTCATGCCTTCAAAAATAAAATTAAGATTGTTTATGATGACAAGTGTTTTCTTGCAGATCCAGACGTCTGCCTTTCTCTTGTGCTCCACCCAGGAGATTCAGGTCAGACCAACACAAGGTCACCAGTGAAATAATTTTTAAACAAAAATTTATGTGATGTATATGTTATACTTACAGATGTTTAAATAGTGAGCAGTCCAAACAATGTCACAAATTTCTTTAGTGCTCAAATGTTAATAGTTCCAGTTAATGTTCTATGTTAAGCTTACTGCCTTTACTGCACCGTAGTTATCAATCTTCTGGATGTTCAACAACTAAAATTAAGAGGTAACTATATAGTCCTTTTAGATTCTTTTTGCTGAGATCCACCAGATCTTTTCCAGGAAAAGGTTGTATGATGCATATTGGGGTCATAATTAACTATACTCAACTGGCATTAAATGACACCACAGCTGATCTCTTGCTCCTAAAAAAAAAGGTAGAATTAATAAAACAAGCCATCCTCCAAAATCAGACGACATTAGACATTCTAACAGCACAGGAGATACCTATAAAATTGTAAAACCTAAATGTGTAAATGACAAGTGAATAACATGTCAATTTCTAAAATTCCCTAGACCTTATCCTTATCCTCCTTATGAGAAGCCATTACTAAAATTATACTCATAAATATCCTGTTGATTCTATTATTTGACTCCTGCATACTTAACTGATTGTTTGCCTTTGTCTCCTTTAGACCTAAAGCTGTATACTTATCCAAGGTAAAAACCAGAGGAGAAAGATACCTTCCACTGTGGGCCAGATCCCAAAACAAAAGGCTAAACTTGGCCCTCAAACCCCACAGGGAGACCTTCTTAATGTGGCTTTTCATGTTTTAAACAACAGAAATAAAAATCAAAAGGAAAAATAACAATCTGATCTTTTAGCAGTGACACTTGGAACTCTGAGCCAGGTAAACCGAGACAAGGCAGAGCTGCCTGAGCCCCTCCCGGACCATGCTTCAAGTGCAGCAAAGGAGGACACTGGGCAAGAGAATGCCCCAGCCCTGGCATCTCTCTGGGGCCTTGCCCCTTTTGCCATCTCAAGGGCCATTGGAAAATCGACTGTCCTAGCCATCAGAGAGTGGGTAAGCCATCCTCTAACTCCTTGCCCTCACAAGAGAGTTCATCACCACCAGATTCATCACTGACTGGTCTACTCAGACTTGCTGCTGAAGACTGATAGGGCTCAGGGTCCACAGCCCCCCATTAAGGTATCCTTCTCAGAGCCCCAATTCCCACTGGGGGTCTCAGGTAAGACATTCTCTGTACTTGTGGACATAGAGGCCACATATAGTGTTCTTCCTGAGTTTTCAGGCCCTTGTATTAAGTCCTCAGGCTCTGTAGTGGGTGTTGACGGCCAACCTACACAGCCGCTGCAGACAGGGCCTACTCCATGCAGGTTCCAGACCCTCTTCTTTACCATAGCTTCCTAATAATTCCAACATGTCCCACACCCCTTTAGGTAGAGATCTTCAAAAGCTTAACTTCTCCTTTACCTTCTCCCTCCCTGATCCCTATTCTGTAATTTCATAAATATGATTCAATCATCAGGCCTTATATGTCTCATGCTTCTTATTCCTTCCAGCTCAACTCCTAGACCAGAGACAAGCCCCACCTACCTACACTTTTAATTTTTACCCTTTCAGATGAAAAAATAATCACCTCTCGCAACTCCACCCCTCCCAACTCCATGCTTATTTTTCAGATTCTTCCTCATCCTGGCCCCGATGGAATGACACATTTGGATCAAGGGCACTTTTCCTTCCACCTTTCCTGGGTCCTTAAATATGATAGTGGCCTGCCTCCTCATTGCACCTTGTCTCTTTGTTTTTCCAGTCTAAGATGCGGGCATTCACCAATGATGAAGTTGTCCTGGCTAAAACACCTGGTACCAGCTTGTACATGAGCATCAACCATCATCCTGTCAACCTTCCTAAACCTCAATATGGTGCCCCCTTTCAGCAGGAAGTAGTAAGAGAGAGACTTTGCCCGTTTCCTAATAATAAAAAGATGGGAATGAAAGGATTTTGCCCTAGAATAAGTTACACAATATTACAGCAGTGGGAGGTGGGATCAAGGATCCCTCTTTCCCCTATGACAACTTCCTTTTTCTTTTCCCAGTGGCACAAAAGAGGTCCCAATCAGCCCCTTGTGTGTCACCAATGCCCGCCCTAAGCACCCACCCCTGGTCAGAGGTTATATATATATCCCATGCCCCACGTTCTGGTCAAAGAAAACCAGGCTGGCTATAGTCATGGGCTTCTCTCCATGTCCTTGGAATAAAGGCTACTTTTTACTTATATTTTCTCTCTTATTGCATGGAAAACCTAACACCTTCTATGTTTTAAGCAGAAAAAACTTAATTGAAACATAGTGTCATAGTTTAAACTGGCATCCTGTAGCCATCTTTCACCATTTCCTAGCTCATACTAAATTGAAACATTATTGCAATAGTACATGAACCATTCCTTCAAATTATCAGGGTCATACCTTTCCCACTGATCAAGGGTGTGGCCTAGTGGCAAAGTCTGTGGAATCAGCATGATGTGGTTCATGAGGTTTCCCATGATTTGTCTTGGGGCCTCTAAAGAGACTCCAAGGTCTCAGGTGCTTAAGATAGCATCTTATGCAGGAGGAAGAGACTTGATGAGCCCACAAAGCATCCCTCATGAGACTAGGTAGCCACTAGAGAGACATCTCTGTCCAAAGCTAGGGTGATGCTGACGTGTTTCACAGAAGCATAGAGGAAAACCCCATTGAGGGCTTGTTGTGTCTATACTGGGCCCCAGGGAGTCCTTAGGGAGAGTGGATTGAGCCACTTGATGGCTCTATCTAGCCCTTTGATACTCCCATCAGGGTGAAGTCCCTCCCCACCAGGACTCCATTTGCCATGTTGAACCATTTGATGGTTCATGAAGGGTGGAGCCCCTTGGGAAATAACATATTGGGATTCCCTTAGGCATCTTGAACCACTTGATGGTTCTAGAGTGGTACCTCAGTTCATGAACTCAATCGTCTCAACAATTCTGGTTGCAAACCAAACTAGATGAGAATCAAATCAAATTTCTCCATAAGATCAACATTTAATCTAATCAATGAATTTGATTTGGTTCTCGTCCAACTGTGTTTGTAACCAGAATTGTGGAAAGAATATCAAGTTTGTGACAAAGGTCCCACTGTACGTAAACAGGGTGGAGTCACTTGAGAAACACTATGCCTTGCGTTTACTCCAACAGTGAAAACTTCAGTACTTTGCTTAAGGCAATAGAGATGGAAAGTTCTTTCTTTCTTTCTAACCTTTAAACATTCTAAGAATGAGGATGACTGTCTTTTGACTCCCAGTTTCTTGAGCTAAGCTGCACTGGCTATTCTTTTGTCTCACTCAAGCCATCAGGCATATGTCTCTAAGTTACCTGCATTTGGTTAGAAGAAACAAGGATGGGAAACAAACATGGTGGAAGCCACGTGGCTGATCCACAACAGGAACCAGTCACATGACAAGGCAAGATGGTGGCTAGTCATATGTGACCTAGACTAAGATGTCACCCTGAGAAATAAACGGTCATTTAGGAAAAAAGCACAGATAGGACTTTGAGCACAAAAAGGAATAAACTGGGGTAGGTAGTTTATTTAGGGAGGCTACCAAATTACCAAAAGTTATGTCCCTTCCCCATACACAAAGAGTGAGAAAGCTGACAAAAGTATTATGGGAAACAGAAACATGAGGCCATTTTAGAGAAAAATAAAACAAAAAAATGTGTCCAAAGGGTCTTATCTGGTCTCCTGACTGGCTCGCCAAATATGTTACTGGGTTTTGGGAGTTGGAGTCTCTTTCTGGAGGTGGTTTTATGGCTCTTTCTGTCCTGAGCAAATAATTGATTCATACAAGTGCAAATGGTAGCAAAGTTTTATTAAGGCTAGGAAAAAAAAACAGGCACGCAGAACAAGTCTGAGCTAAGTAAAAGTAGGAAAACAAGTACACCCTCCAGCATGAGGGTAGGCCATCATGTAAGAGCAAACACAGTGGCCCACAGAGCAATTTTTAAAAATAAACTTTATTTTATAGAGCAGTTTAAGGTTCACTGTAAAATTGAGGGCAGAGGGTAGAGTTTCCACACACTGCTTGAAGTCCTTGCTAATCCACAGTCACTGGGAGTTTTTGTTTACATTTCCTTCCCTGTGGTACTGTAGAACAATGCAGCACCAGTGCTTCACAATCCTCAATCTTTTAGACAGTTCTAGCTTGTGTGTGTGTGTGTGTGTGTGTGTATGCATACCTGTGTATTTATTTACTTATTTTTTATGTATGTAGTACTGGGGATTGAAGCCAGGGACTACACTGAGACAGAGCTCAACCCCTGTCGTGGCATAAGAGCCCCGGGATAGATAGGGAACAGGATCAGAGCTTAAATTAGGGTCAGAGTCCAACTCTGTGTACCTTGTCTCTTGCTTGCAGGCTGGGATGATGTGTAAAATGAGAGTAAAGAGTATGCTTCTGAAATGCACTTAAATGTTACTGTGGTTTATGGAGTACAAAGCCACGAGGTTAAGAAACCTTATAGGTCACAGTACCATAAGGACAGGGAGCACTAATCCCTCCAACCCACTCAGCAGCCTTTCCGCGACAGACAACCAACTCTGGCAGAGATCGCCACGCCCCCTTCCTCCGGGCTCAGCCCCCCCCATCCGCGCATGCGCCTCTCCGTCCGGCCATGCGGCGTGTGGGTTAAGGAGTTTGAAGAGGGGCTGAGGTGTCCGGGGTTGGCTTCGCTGTTGGCTTCCAGTCCCGCCCCCGGACCCTGTGTGAATGCAGAGGGAGGAGGTGGGAAGGGGGATGTCTATGGGCTCACCTCAGGGCGAGGCCCGCCCCGTCCTCCCGGTTATGTAAAGCAGTCTTGTGGAGGCATGCTTTCGACTTCTGCTCTCCGGCGACTCCGTCAGCTCGGCCCTCATGTTCCCGAGCCCCTTGCCCTGCAGGTGAAGATGGCGAAAGACGTCCTCCTGGGCCGGAGCGAGGAGCAGATGTCGGGCGCTAAGGTCGGGCCCGGTGGCGTCTCCGTGTTGCCTTGGAGACCAGGCCTAGGGCCAGGCCCAGGGAGTCCCCTTCCCACACCGGGTGTGTGTGTGGGGGTGACAGACTCCTGAAGCCACCCGGAGGCCACCCCTGAACTGACAGTGGAAGCCCTGTGGCACTTGGCAGGACCAGGGTTCTGTGCACGGAGACCTGGACCTGAGAAGAGTGCAGTCCTGGGAAATAGCAGGATAACTGATTCTGGGTTGGGGAATTCATTCCCAGCCAGAAAGCCACCTTGGGTGGGTACAGCTTGGTATACTGTCCCGGAAAGATTCTTAAAAATACCGTTCGAAGCTCGGCTGTGGGTGTTTGGGGCCTCGGCGATCCATACATAGTATGAGTTTGTTGTGGGTCACCCTGCAGAGATCCGCATCTGGGGCCACTGACCCAGACAGGCAGACTCCTGTGCTTCTTCTTGTCCTTTGACATATAAAACTTAATGCAAGAGCTCCTCATCCAGAACCCAACAAAGCAGCCAATTCTAAAACAGATCTTGAAGCACCTATAGCTATTCCAGGGTGCACCTTCCCCTAATCCTCCTCCTGAGCCAATTTCCAAGCACAGGAAGACCGCAGTCCTAGGCATCGTGACCAGGACTGGCCCATTAACCATCACCGCAAAGTCCTGAGGTCAGGACGTGTGATC
>PVLA01009478.1:14538-74605 GCA_004027455.1 Hydrochoerus hydrochaeris | reverse complement strand
TGGTCCTTGAATTCAGATTTCCAAAGTAAATAGTGGCCTCTAGATAGAGAGGCTTTAGCTAAATCTTTCCACTCATTTGGTATAATCCAACCCTGTGTCATGGAATCTAGGACAGCAAGGGTGAAGGTAGCTGTGGGACCATATTGAGTAACTCCTGTTTTTAATTCTCTTAGAGCAGCTACTGTGAAAGGTGTATGGGCCCTGATGACCTGTGGGGCAGGTGGCATGGCGCCATCCTGTGCCTCGCCATTATGTGGGGCACCATTTTGTGGGGGCAGGGTTGTTTCTGTTACCGGAAACATCATGGTGGGGGCGCCCTGTGGTGGGCCGGATGTAGGCACCATTTTAGGCGCGGAGAATGGGGGGGGGTCTATGTCTAAGGATTGGAGTTGTAAGATGAGCTGTTGTTTTTTTTGTTTAAGTTGTAGTTGTAAGTCTTGAATTTTGGCTTTTAAATTTGAAAGGGCAGAGGATGGATCAGACGGTTCTTGGGGGGTGGATGAGAGTTTCTTCCACTAATTGTGACCAATCAATCTCTTGAAAATTAGAGAGGTCAGGATATAAAGGCTGATATGGAGGGGGGAATGTGTCAGCGCCATTTTGAGTATCAGGCAGGGTGGCGCCATTTTTGGGGTCCTTGTGTACTCCAGAAAGAGGAAGTGGCAGTAAATCACCATCTTGCAGTGGCTCTGGGATATCAAGGATCACAGAGCTAGGGGGACTGGGCACATTGGGTGTACCTAATGTTGGCTGAGGGGTAGGATTGTGAGAGGAGCGTAATGCAGCCTCACCTTGAGTAAGCGTCTCATCAGTGTGGGGATCTGCATGATGTTGAGTCAGTAGCTCAGAAATTAAGAGTCCAATAAGCAATGGAGGTCACTGGGACCTTTTCAGGACCAAAAACTCTATAGTAATCTTTAAGAGCATCACCTACTCTTTCCCATCGTTTAGTATCAATGGAGCCCTCCGGAGGGAACCAAGGGCACACCTTTTGTATAAATTGAAAATACTGCAATAAATCTTTGGTTTTAACGTTTATCCCTCTCACTTTGAGGGCCTTGCTGAGGCCAGTAATGAACAACTCATGTTCACTTAAAGCTTGACCCATGCCAATTACATTCACTTACCGTGATTTGGACGAGACATCAGGCAGTCGTCTGTACAGATCACAGGGACAGAGTCCCCTGGTTACTGTGGCCACGGCTTTTCCTCTGTGAATGATCCCTCGTTGACTTCCTCGTATTAGGGCCCCACGTTGGGTGCCACTTGATCCGGCCCGCGGATCAATCTGTGAGTTTCCCCTAGAGGAAGGAAAACGGGGTGGGGGTTGGGTAAAGAGAGAGAGATGGAGACAAGTTGAGCAGTTCCAATCAAGTCTCGTTTATTGAGGAAGTGTCCCTGGCTTATAAAGAAGCGGAGGCAGGAAGTTATCAAGCATGGATAGGTCATCGTCATATCCTGGGTCAGGCGGGAGAGGATCATGGGAAATGTAGGCTGACGCACCGGATGCCCACAGGAGGGAGAGACGGGGTGGCAGCAGTGAAGCTATCATGCCGCTCCCTACAGAGAAGAATGTATATTCTGATGTGGTTCAGTGGAACACTGTGTAAACATCCACTAAGTCCATTTGCTCACAGTTATGATTGAGTTCTCTTATTTCTTTGCTGAATTTTTGTCCAGTTGACCTATCTCTTTGTAACAGTGGGGTGTTAAGTTCTCCTACTACAATTGTGTTCTTGTGTATTTGGTTTTTCTTGTCCATAAGTATTTGTCTTATATAGTTGTATTTGCTCCTGTATTTGGTACATATATATTTATAATTGTTCTTCCTCTTGAATTTTTCCACTAATGAATATGTAGTGGCCTTCTTTATCTCTTTTAATCCTTTTAGGCTTGAACTTTACTTTGTCTGCAAACAGAATAGCTACCCCTGCTTTTTTCTGGGTTTCTGTTGCATGGAATACTGTTTTCCTTCCTTTGACTTTTAATCTATGGGTTTCTTTTTGAGTCAGATGTCTTTCTTGAATACAGCATATTATGGGATCCTATTTCTTGATCCATTCTGTCAACCTGTTTCTTTTGATAGGTGAGTTGAGCCCATTTACATTTATGGATATGAACTGGCTTGACTTTGCCATGTTGTGTTCCTATTGTTGGTTTCCTGCTTTTCTCCTTTGTTTAATTTCTTGTCCAGCCTGGTGGTTTCTTTCTGTTGTTGTTCTGGAGATTGTGGTCATTTTTATCTCTATCTAGGATGTCTTTCAGCACTCTTTTAAAGGTTGGTTTGGTGGATGTCAATTTCTTCAGTTGTTCTTTGTCATGGAAGTATCTTATTTCTCCATTAAATTGGAATGAAAGTTTTGCCGGGTACAACAGTATGGGCTGAAAGTTGTTTTTGTTTAGGGCTTGAAATACTTTACTCCAAGCTCGTCTTAACCTGAAGGTTTGTGCTGAGAAGTCTGCTGTGATTCTAATAGGCTTTCCTTGATAGGTGGGTTGTGTCTTTTCTCTAATAGCTTTAGTATTCTGACACAGTTGGATGCACTGAGGGTGGTGTGGCTGTAGACACCTTTAGTGTCTGGAAGGGTCCTTTTAGGCATACTCTCAATACAGGACTTTATCAGACTATTTAAGTCAATTTGAAGAAAGAATGGTTCCAGTTAACCACTAACAAGAAGTGAGCCAATGGGAAAATAATAGCAGGTAAAAGAGAATTCAAGACAAACAAGGATTTAAAAGAGCAGAGAGTTATTAAATTTGGTTAGTCTACCAAGAAAGCAAAACAGCCATAAGCTTTCACATGTTAGGCTTATGGTAACTGCCAATTATACTGGTAACTTCAATTTTATGTGGTTCAATGAACTATCTAATTATACAGCTTAAAAAAATAGAACAGGAAGCAAAGCCAGATATGATGACACATACCTTTAGTCCCAGCACTTGGGAGGCTGAGACAAGAGGCTGAAGAGTTTGAGGCCAGTCTGCATATATAGGAAGACACTATCTTAAAAAACAAAACACACAAAAGACAGATGCTATATCTATACTCATTATAGAAACTTCAAAGCACTTCTTTCAAAGATGGGCACAGGCAGATCAGGAAGAGTAAATAAGCATAAAGAGGATTTGAATAATGATGTAATTTACAAGCTTAGCCTACTACATATAGGTGAAATAAATGGAGTATAAATTTGTCTGGAAATTCCCAGGGAATATTTATTACCTACCAGCAGGCAGACAGACATATTAGATTAACTGAAAAATTAAGTTGTCTGTGAGGATATGGGTTCAGTGCCTACCACCCTACAACATCAACATCAACAACAGGTACTACAACAAAAACCAACAACAGAAAATGACAGAGGAGCAGACTAGGGATATGGCTCAGCAGCAGCACAGTACCTGCCTGGCAAATGCAAGGTCCTAAGTTTGATTGCTGGCACTGAAAAAAAAGGACAAAGGAGAAAAGAAAAAAATTGTCTGGGAATATGGATTTTGCAGCAGTTTCCATTATATCCAAAGGGAAGGGTGTCCATAGAAAAGGCTGCTCTTTCCATTAGGTTTTGGAAACAGAATTGAACCCCCAGGAGGAGAAAAGCCATAGGCCTCAGGCTCAGGGTTCAAACTCTTCTGCTTCTGCATCAAGGTACTCAGGCTTCTCAGATGCAGCTTGAGGAGCATAGCCTTGTAATACTGGAGCATTGGAGGATTTACACCTGCATGTAGGTGGGACCAGTAGAGGCGGTCTCCAGCAGTGAGGTTTGGGTGAGTAAGTCATGCCCCAACTCTGTAGTCTCTCCCTTCCTGTCTCCCTCCACCATGCAGGGGGTGGGGTAGGGGGGCTGATCTCACTGTGGTTTCTGCCTGCCACTTGGAGCACTTAGCCAGGACTGGAGCTGTAGTCTTTGCCTACCTAGGGGAAGGTATGCAGACTTAGGCTGTACCTCGTGCTGGAGCTGTAGGTCTGGAAGAACTCAGGTTGGCCAGATGTCTTGGGAAGCTCTGCAGACAGGATAGAGATCACAACTGTGTATCAAAGTTTGCCTCAGATAGAAAACTAACAAGAACTTTCTAGCCTACAGTACAGAAAGGGGTGAGACCATGGGGCAACGGATGTGTTTTCCACAGGAATTAAGTGCAGGAGTGGTGTGGATGAGGTCAGACCTCTGTTTTCTCATTAGCTATCCAGAGAAGTTCGCTGTGTTTGTTTCACATCTTTAAGTCCCACATAAGCAACTTCTCTCTGGAACCAGTTTTCTCTCTCTGGGCTCCTGTCTTAAGGGGGATGGAACAATGAAGCCAACAGGACAGCTGCATGTCAGGGAACTGGGTGTCATTAATTAGAAAGAACAAAGACACACCCTTGGTAGTTTAGGGGGCTCCAAAGGAAGATGCCAAGGAAGCACCTCAATCTAGGAGTTTATATGAAGCTTTTGGTGCTTAAAAGGGGAAGATGAGTGTGTAAAAATGCAGGTTTGCAGTTGCCACTGCTTGCCAAGCTTCTTATGGTCAGCAAATTTTATTAGTCCTTTGTCCTTTGAACTCCAATTAGATCTATGTGTCTTGCACTATAACTTCCTGAGGCTTATCTCAGTTTATCCAGGTTTTGGCCTGCATTTTACTCTGGGGCTTGCCCTTTGTTCTCTTTATCTCTTTTATATATTCCCACTCCCCAACAGCAGTGACTTAACTGCTGTAATGGGTACAGGAACCTTGGAAGTTCTAGATGCTTCTTTGTTGAGAGGGGGCTCTAGCAGGGCAGCAGTATGGATACCACTGTGTGGTCTATGTAAGAGCCCTGAGTGGAAATCAGGAGGTGCACCTGTTGGTGAATCCATGTACACCACCATCTGTAGCTTTAAAGCTGTCAAGTGAGAGGAAACAAACTTGACCAGCACACTAAGTACACATGGTCTGAATAATAGGGATATGAGAAGCATTAGCAATTGGCCCTGCTAAGGAAAGTAATCGGGATGCCCAATTTCAGATCCCTGACCAAGATCCTCATGACTCAGATAATTTTTGGTGAATCTTACAGGGAGATAAGTTGGTTTTCATGTTGCATCTCTCACTATTTAACACTGGTTGGCATACAGAGCATCATTCCTCTCCTTTTTGGGCAGGCAGGAGGTTATAAATATGATTTTTTTTTGGTTTGTTTTAAAATTTTTTTCTTTAATGTGAATTATTTATCTAAAGACAACATGCTTTATTTATGAGCACACAAGTTTTTCTAGTTTTAGCCATAAAAAGATAGAAGTTTCAGTGCTACGAAGGACAATTTTAGTTAAGAAATAAGAAGAGTTGTGCTGAGCATTTACAGGTGTCACTGTGGCTTTTCAGCCTCAATGAGCCATAACTGGTATGCTATAGGTGTAGCTGCAGAATGCCAGCAGGGGCCAGAGTAGTAACTGGAGCCCCTTTTGTATGTCTAGCCAAAATTATCAGTAATGTTTACCTAGCTTGTTGGTTACACTTTTGTGCAAGATGTTTAAGTCCAAGTTAAAGTGAGACCTGTGTTAATCCAAATGAATGTCTTGTTATATACATGAAAGTTAGTTAAGGCTCTCAGAAGTTACTTTTCAGACCATGTGCAGAGCCTCTTAATGGTCAGTGTCATCTTCCAGGATAGCTTCATTGTATGGCTTCCCTTGGAAGCATGGGAGATGTTTCACACTTTGGTGAACTTCCTTTTAGTACAATATACATTGGTTGACTCCTGTCCTCTGGGGTCTGAATAATCTCCCTGATTAGGAGGTTAGGTGAGTCACCAGAATTGTAGGATCTTGTAGTGAGGTCACCTCATATCATAGGTCCTTGTGGATCTTGGAAGACCAGGGCCAAAATATTGAGTGTTCTCTTTGCCCACTTATCTTTTTTAGCATTGGTCACTAAATCTCAGTTGTGGAACTGAGGTTAATTATACCAATATTAAGTGGATGTAGTAGGTTTAACTATTATAATCTTATCTGGATACCAAGCACTTTGAAATGTAAAGTATGACCAGAGAACTGTTATTCTTTACCCCTGATTGACTAAAGTTTGAATAGACTATTAACAGATGACATAAAGTTTTATGGGGGAAAATTTGAAATCAAGAGTAAATAACATTTAAAAATGTTTTATGGAAAAAAGGTAAAACAATTTCATAACAATGATAGAATAATGAGAGTTAATATACTGAATATTGTCATCTTCAAAATAGTTTCTCAGAGTACAAGACACAGGCATAAAAAATTCTCCAATTGATGTTAACATGATCCCTCCTTTTTAATGAATTAAAAGACACTAATAGCATCGCTAACTTAAACTTTCTCCTTTTTCTCTTCATTCCTTTCCCCTTTTCCCCATCCTAGTTTCTTCTTCCTTTTAAACAATTTCTTCCTGTTTCACAATATATATTGTACATTTAGACCTTATTTACTTTTAATTTTTCTCACCAGGGAGACAATATGATACTTATACATGTGAGTCTGACTTATTTCACTTATGAGTATGGTCTCAAGTTGCATTCATTTACCTATAAAAATCTCCAATTTATCCTTCTTTATGGCTGAGTAGTACTCCACTGTATAAAAATATCATATCTTTTTTTTCCCATTCTTTGGTTATTGGGCATTTAGGTTGTTTCCAAGATTTAGCTCTTACAAATAGTGGTGCTATACACATGAGTGCACATATTGCCATGGTATGTTTTTAATTCTGGGAAGATACCTAATAGAGCAATAGCTGAGTTGAATTGGGAACTCTAATCCTTTTTGAGGAATCTTCATACTGATTTCCACAGTGACTGCACCAGTCTACACTTCTACCAACAATGTTGAAGGGTTCTTTTTATCCCCATAGCCTCTCCAGCATTTGAGATTGGTTGATTTCTTGATGATAGCCATTCTTTCTGTGGGGAGGTGAAATGCTATTGTTTTAATTTGTATCTCTCAAATATGATCAATGATGGTGAACATTTCTTCATGTATTTATTTGCCATTTGTATTTCTTCATCTGAGAGTTGTGTATTCATCTCAGATGCCCATTTTTGGATTGAGTCTTTGAATTTGGAGGGTCTGAGTTTTTTCAGTTCTTTACATGTTTTACATAGAAGTCCTGTATCTGAGGGACAATTGGCTAAATTTTTTTCTCACTCTGTGGGTTGTCTTTTCACTGTTTGGTGACTTATTTTGATGTGCAAAATCATTTTAATAAGATGAAACCTCATTTGCTCATTCTTTTAAGTATTTCCTGTGCAGTTTGGGTTTTGTTCAGGAACTCTCTGCCTACATGTATGTCTTCAAGATTTATTATAGTAGATTTAGTGTTTTGATTTGAATATTTAGATCTTTGATCCATTTTGATTTTAGTTTAGTGCATGGCCATAGACATGGGTCTAGTTTTAGTCTTTGGCATAAGAGGACCTGATTGTCCAGCACATTTACTAAAGAAGCTTTCTTCTGGTGAATGTGTTTGGCCCATTTATCAAAGGTAAGATGGCTGAGTATTTTTGTAGTTGTATTTGCATTTTCTAATCTGTTCCACTAATGCTCAGGTCTGCTTCCCCCCCCCAATACCATGCTGATTTTATCACGGTAGCTTTGTAGTATAATTTCTTTTTTTTTTAATGTTTAATTTTTTATTTTACCAGTACCAGGGATCGAACTCACCACCATGCACTTGTAAGGCAGGTGCTTATGCCGCTGAGCTAAATCCCCAGCCCCTGTAGTATAATTTCACAGCAGGGATTGTGATGCCTCTTGCCTTGCCTTTGTTGCCCAGGATTGCCTTTGCTATTCCAGGTCTCTTCTGGTTCCAGATGAATTTTAGGAATGTTTTTATAGTTATGTGAGGGTATGCTAGTGGTATTTGATTGTGATCACATTAAATCAATAGTTTCAGGAGTGTGGATATGTTCCCTATGTTGGTTCTTCCTATCCATGAGCAAGAGATAGCCTTCCATTTCTGATACCCTCTTTGATATCCTTTTTCAGGATACTGTAATTTTCAATATGTAGATCTTTTCTTAGATTTATTCCTAAGTACTTCATTTTTTTATATGCTATTGTGAAGGGTGTGGTTTCCCTAATTTCTCTGTTAGTGAGTTTGATGTTTGTGTACAAGAATGTTACTGATATTTGAGTGTTGACTTTATATCCAGCTATGCTACTCAATTTAGTTATTAAATCTAGAAATCTTTTGGTGTTTTTGAGGTCTTCTATGTAGAATACCATGTCATCTGTGAACAATTATAATTTAACTTCTTACCTTCCTCTCCTTATTCCTTTTATTTCTCTCTTGTCTAATTGCTTTGGATAATGTTTCCAGAACTATATTGAATAGGAGTGGTAATAGTGAATATCCATGTTATTTCTGGCTTTAGAGTGAAAGCTTTCAGTTTTTGTCCATTTAGTATGATATCACCTGTTTGTTTGTCATAGATGGCTTTTATCAGATTGATGCAGAACATCTATTTCAATTTTCTGTAGGGAAACAATGAGTGTTGGACTTTATCAAAAGCTTTTTCTGAATCCATTTAGACGATTATGTGATTTTTGTCTTTGGCTCTATTGATATGGTATATTACATTTATTGATTTACAATATGCTGAAGTATCCCTGCATCCCTGGGATGAATTCCACTTGGTCATGGTGTATAATCTTACTGATGATTTGCTGTATTCTGTTTGCTAGTATCTTACTGAGTATTTTGGCATCTATATTCATTAGGATGTCTTGCCTATAAAGGTGCCTTTGGCATCTATATTTATTAGGATGTCTCTTTACTCTGTAAAGACTTAGCCTATAAGTGTTTCTCTGGTTTTAGTATCAGGGTAATACTTGCCTCCAGGAATAAGTTAGGGAATATTGCTTTCTTTTCAATTTTATTAAAGAGTGTGAGGAGTATTGGCGTTAAATCTTCTCTAAATTTCTATAGAATTCAGCACTGAATCCATCAGAACCTGGGCTTTTCTTTGCTGGTAAGTTTTTAATTACATTTTCAATTTCATTAACTGATATTGGGTTACTTAGAATGTTTATATCTTCTTGATTCAGCTTTGATAATTCTTCCATTTCTTCTGCATTTTCTATTCTATGCAAGTGAATATTTTTGAAGTAGGTATTGACGATCTGAATTTTCATAGGCACTGTAGTGATTTTACCCTTTTCATTCCTATTGCATGAATTTGAGTTTTTTCCTTTTTTTGATAAAGTTGGCTAGGAGTTTATCAATTTTATTTATTCCTTTAAAGGACTAACTCTCTGATTCATTAATTCTTCATATTGTTTTCTTAGTCTCAGTTGCATTAATTTCTGCTCTGATGTCTATAATTTCCTTCCTTGTATAGGCTTTGGGCTTGACTTACTCTTCTTTTTCTAGAAGCTTAAGGTGCAACACCAGGTTATTTATTTGTGCTTGTTCTGTTTTCCTGATGTTAGTATTCACTACTATAAATTTCCTTTTTAGGACTGCTTTCATTGCATCCCACAGTTTCCAGTATGTTGTATCTGCATTTTCATTTAACTGTAGGTGTTATTTAATTTTTTCTTTAATTTTCTCTGCAACCTGTTGGTTGTTCAGGAGATTATTAATTAATTTCCATGTGTTCATGGAGTTTTTGTGGTTTCTTTTATTATTAATTTCCAATTTAATTGCACTATGGTAAAAAATATTCATGGGATAATTTCAATTATTTAGCATTTACTTAAGCACGTTCTATGGGCTACTTTAGAGTAGCCATATGGTTTACTTTAGAGAAGGTCCCCAGTGCAGATAAGAAGAATGTGCATTCTGATGTTGCTAGGTGGAACACTGTAAACATTTACTAAGTCCATTTGTTCACAGGTTTGGTTGAGTCTGATATTTCTTTGCTGATTTTTTTTATCTAGTTGATCTATCTCTTTGTGCCAGTAGGTTATTAAGGCCCCCCCAATACAATTGTGTTATTGCTTATTTGATTTTTTATGTCTATTAATATTTGTTTTATACAGTTGTATGCTCCTGTATTAGGTGCAAATATACTTATGATTGTTATCTCTTTCTCTTGAAAATTTCCCCTAACAAGTGTGTAGTGACCTTATCTCTTTTGATCATTCATGATTTGAACTTCATATTGTCTGCAGACAGAATAGCTATCTACCCCTGCTTTTTTCTGGGTTGCTGTTGCATGGAGAATTGTTTTCTAACTTTGGACTTTCAGTTTGTGAATTGCTTTTTGCATTAAATGTGTTTCTTGTATACAGCATATTGTTAGGCCTTGTTTCTTTTATTTATTTAAAGAGAAAAAAACAGAAAAAGGGTAGAGATTTTACAGAATTTCAAAAAAAAGATAAACAGTAAGAAATCACTAGTTGATAAATTACATATTGTCCTTTTAGAAATAGTTGTTCAAGTTACAAAATTAAAGTGTACAAAGTGGACATTCAAGCAGTGAGACTACAAACAGATCTGTTCAATAATCCAACAAGAACTTACAAATATGGTTATCAATCCTACACACTTAAATATACATGCAGTTATATCTTTTATATCACTTCCTATTTTCTCTCTTTGTTACAATAGCAATTACCATTTTTAAAATTTCATTTAAAGAGAAAAAAAGCAAAACAGAAAAAAGGGTAGCAACAATACAGAATTCTAAACAAAAAAAGAAAAAAACCCTAAGAAATCACTAGTTGATAAATTACATATTATCATCTTGGATATAGTTGTTCAAATAGCAAATTTAAAGGATACATAGTAGATATTCAAACAGTGAGACTGCAAAGAGTTCTGCTCAAAGATCCAACAAAGATTCAGCAATTTTGTCATCTATTTTACACACTCAAACATACATGCAGTTATATCCCTTAGAGCCCTTTCTTTTCCTCCTTTTTTACAATAGGAATTACATATTTTGGGTTTTATTACTCTTACAGTTCTTATTAATTTTTACACTTAGAGACACAATGTGATATTTATAAATGATTCTTATTTATTTCACTAATGAGGATAGTCCCAAGTTGTCTCCATTTATTTATGAAGGCCTCAAGATCATCTTTTTTATAGCTGAGTAATATTCCATTGTATAAAAATACATCTTTTTCATCCACTCTGCAGTTGATGGGCATCTTGGTTGTTTCCAAGATTTAGCTATTACAAATTGTGCCACTATGAACATGGGTGCACATATATCACTGTGATATGAACTTTTCAGTTTTTCTGGGAAAATACCCAGGAGGCGAATAGCTGGATTGAATGGAGCTTCCAATCCTAGTCTTCTGAGAATTCTCCATATGGATTTCCATAGTGCTTCCACCAGTCTACATTCCCACCAACAGTGGAGCAGTGTTCCTTTTTCCCCACAGCCTCGCCAACATTTGTTATCAGTTGATTGCTTGATGGCAGTTATTCTTTCCAGAGTGAGGTGGAATCTCAATGTTGTTTTAATTTGCATTTCTCGAATGACCAGTGCTGGTGAACATTTCATCATGTATTTATTTGCCACTTGTATGTCTTTCTCTGAGAACTGTGTGTTCATGTCCAATGCCCATTTTTGGAGAGGGTCTTTGAATTTGGGGAGCTTGATGTTTTTCAACTCTTTATATGTTCTGGATATAAGTCCTTTGTCTGAGGGGTTGTTGGCTAAAATTCTTTCCCACTCTGTGGGTTTTCTTTTCACTTGGTTGGTGATTTCTTTTGAAGTCCTTTGTCTGAGGGGTTGTTGGCTAAAATTCTTTCCCACTCTGTGGGTTTTCTTTTTACTCTGTTGGTGATTTCTTTTGAAGTACAAAAACTTTTTAGTAATATGAGATCCCAGTTGTTGATTCTTTGAAGTGTTTCCCATGCAGTTTGCATTTTGTTCATGAATTATCTACCTACCTCTGTGTCTCCAACACTTCTACCTATCTGGTCTTTCAGTAGATTTAGTGTTTCTGTTTTAATATTTAGGTCTTTGATCCATTTAGACTTTAGTTTGTGCATGATGATAGGCTTGGGTCTATTTTCAGTTTTTGGCATGTGGAAAGCCAATTTTTCCAACACCATTTATTAAAGAGGCTATCCTTCCAGTGAACATGTTTAGCCCCTTTGTCAAATATCAGGTGGCTGAGTGTCTTTGTAGTTGCCCTTGTATCTTCTAATCTGTTTCATTGATCCTCAGGTCTATTTCTTTGCCACTACCATGCTGATTTTATCACTGTGGCTTTGTAGTATAGATTCAAGTCAGGAATTGAGATGCCTCCTGACTTGCCTTTGTGGCCCAGAACTGCCTTTGCTATTCTAGCTTTCTTCTGTTTCCAAATGAATTTTAGTAGTGTTTTCTCTAGATCTGTGAGGTATGTCAATGGTATTTTGATTGGGATTGCATTAAATCTGTGTAACAGTTTGGGGAGTCTGGCCATTTTCACAATGTTGGTTCTTCCTAGCCAAAAGCAAGGAATATCTTTCCATTTTCTAATATCTTCTTCAATCTCCTTTTTCAATGTAGTATAATTTTCAGCATATAGGCCTTTTACATTTTTAGTTAGGTTGATTCCTAAGTATTTCATTTTTTTAGATGTTATTGTAAAGGGCAATATTTCCATAATTTCTCTTTCAGTAAGTTTTTTGTTTGTGATACAGGAATGCTATTGATTTTTTAGCATTGACTTTGTGTCCAGCTACACTGCTGAACTTGTTTATTACCTCTAGTAGTCTTTTAATGGAGTTTTTTGGGTCTTCTATATAGAGTATCATGTCATAGTGATAATTTAACTTCTTCCTTTGCTATCTTTATTCCTATTATTTCTCTCTCTTGTCTGATGGCCCTAGCTAGTGTTTCCAGAACTATATTGAAAAGGAGTGGTGATAGTGGACATCCTTGTCTTGTTCCTGATTTTAAAGTGAAAGCTTTCAGTTTTTGTCCATTTAGTATAATGTTGGCTGTTGGTTTGTCATAGATGGCCTTTATAAGGTTGAGGTAGACACCGTGTATTCTGAGTTTCTGAAGGGTATTTTATCATGAACATGTGTTGCACTTTATCAAAAGCTTTTTCTGCATCTAAAGATGACCATGTGGTTTTTGTTTTTGGCTCTGTTGATGTAGTATATTACATTTACTGATTTGCCATCCCTGCATTTCTGGAATGAACCCCACTTAGTTATGATGTATAATCTTCTTGATGATTTGCTACATTCTATTCTGGCAGTATTTTGTTGAGAATCTTTGCATCAATATTCATTAGTGATATTGGCCTATAGTTCTCTTTTTTGGTTGGATCTTTCTCTGGTTTTGGTATCAGAGTAATACTTGCCTCCAGGAATGATTTAGGGAGGATTGCTTTCTTCTCAATTTCATTGAAGAGTTTAAGAAGTATTGGCATCAAATCTCTCTAAATTTTTTGTAGAATTCTGCTGTGAATCCATCAGGATATGGGCTTTTCTTTGTTGGCAAGTTTTCAATTTCAATAGCTGATATTGGGTTGTTCAAAATTTCTATATCTTCTTGGTTGAGCTTTGGTAGTTCATATGATTCTAGAAATCTGTCCATTTCCTCTGTGTTTTCCACTCTATGTGAGTAGAGATTTTCAAAGTAAGTCTTCATGATCTTTTGAATTTCCATGGGATGTGTAGTAATTTCCCCCTTTTCAGTCCTTACTGAATGAATTTGGGTTTTTTCTTTCTTTTTCTTGATAAGGTTAGGTAGGGGTTTGTCAATTTTGTGTTCTTTCAAAAAACCAGCTTTTTAATTCATTTATTCTTTGTATTTTTTTTTTTTTTAGTTTCAATTGCATTGATTTCTGCTCTTATCTTTACAATTTCCTCTCTTCTATGAGCTTTGGGTTTAGCTTGCTCTTCTTTTTCTTGCAATGGAACATTAGGTTGTTTATTTGTGCTCATTCTATTTTCTTGATGTGACTATTTATTGGTATATATTTCCTTCTTAAGACCACTTTCATTGCATCCCACAGATTACAGTATGTTTTTACTGTATCTTCATTGAATTGTAGGTATTGCTTTATTTCTTCTTTAATTTCATCTGTAGCCCACTGGTTGTTCAAAAGGTTGTTATTTAATTTCCATGTATTTGTGCAGGTTTTGCAATTTCTTTTGCCATTAATTTTCAATTTCAGTGCGCTATGCTCAGATATTATGCGTGGTATGATTTCAATACCTTTGCATTTACTTAAGAATGTTTTATGGGATAATATATGGTCTATTTTGGAGAATGTCCCATGTGCAGCTGAGAAGAATGTGTATTCTGATGTGGTTGGGTCAAATACTCTGTAAACATCTACTAAGCCTAATTGCTCACAGGTATAATTGAGTTCTGCTATTTCTTTGCTGACTTTTTGTATAGTTGATCTATCTCTTTGTGACAGTGGGCTATTAAGCTCCCCTGTTATAATTGTGTTCTTGTGTATTTGGTTTTTCATGTTCATTAGTATCTGTCTTCTATAGTTGGATGCTCCTGTATTTGATGCATATATATTTATAATTGTTAGTTCTTCCTCTTGAATTTTTCCACTAATGAATATGTAGTGACCTTCATCTCTTTTAATCATTTTAGGTTTGAAGTTCATGTTGTCTGCAAATAGAATAGTTAGCCCTGCTTTTTTCTGGGTTCCTGTTGCATGGAATACTGTTTTAAATCCTTTGTCTTTTAATCTGTGAGTTTCCTTTTAGGTCAGATGTGTTTCTTGTATACAGCATATTGTAGGATCATGTTTCTTGATCCATTCTCTCAATCTATTTCTTTTTATAGGTGAATTGAGGCCATTTACATTTATGGATATCACTGATATGTACTGGCTTGACTTTGCCATGTTATGTTCCAGTTGTTTGCTTTCTGCTTTTCCCCTTGTTTAATTGCTTGTCCTGCCTGGTGGTTTTTTTCTATTGTTGTTCTAGGGATTGTGGTCATTTTTATCTCTGTCTAGTATGTCTTGCAGTACTCTTTCTAGGGTTGGTTTGGTGGATGTGAATTTCTTCAGTTGTTCTTTGTCATGGAAGTATCTGTTTCTCCATTAAATTTGAATGAAAGTTTTGCTGGGTACATCAGTCTAGGTTGAAAGTTATTTTCTTTCAGGGTGTGAAGTACCTCACTCCAATCTCTTCTTGACTTGAGAGTTTGTGCTGAAAAGTCTGCTGTGATTCTAATAGGCTTTCCTTGATAGGTGAGTTGTGTCTTTTCTCTAACAGCTTTTAGTATTCTGTTTTTATGCTGTATGTCTGAGATCTTAATTATTATGTGTCTGGGTATGGATTTATGTTGATTGTGACTGCTTGGTGTTCTTTATGCCTCACTTATTTGTATATCAGATTCTTTCCCCATGTTTGGGAAATTTTCTTCTATTCTGTGACTATTTTGGCTATGTCATTTGCATTGACTTGTGCCTCTTCACTGATGCCTATTAATTTTATATTTTTTCTCTTGGCATTGTTTTGAAGCTCTTGGATTGTCACTTCATGCTGCTTTGTTATTTTTAAAAGTTCTATCCTTTCATGATCACTAATTGCGATCTTGTCTTCAAGGTCTGAAATCCTATCCTCAGCTTCATTTAAACAGTTTTGCATGTTTTGAATAGAATTTTTTGTTTCTTGGATGTCTCTTGAGTTTGTTTCATGAATTCTGCATGTTTTCTATATTGTTCCTTCAAGGTTTCAGTTTCCCATTCTCCTGTACTTTTTTCTCGATTTCTTCTTTAGCTGTGCTCAGCAACTCCTTTACTAAGGTTGTTATTTCTGTCTTTACATAGGAAAGTACTTCTAATTTGATTTCCTGTATGGCCTCATGGAGTTGTTTTTTTTATTTCATTTGCTATCTTTCAGAGATTTCTGGTGTGTTACTTTTGGGGTCCTCTATTACTTGCTCCTGGACTAGATGTTTGAGACTGCATTTTGTTTTTTTGTTTTGCCATTTTCACTCTACTTGGTGTTTTCTGTGTGTACAAGGGGGTCACCCACACTCTTTTCTGACTCACCAAGGTCTTACAGTTAGTGGGAGGGGGCTTTACTACTGGCCCTATTTACCCATTGTGCACCTCTAGTAGTTTAGGGGCATACTCACCACACTGACACAGTTAATCCGCTGTAGTACAAAGTTTGCCACCTGGGAGCGGAGTTCCAAGTATTTTCCATGTGCTGGCAGTCCGCCAGAGCGTGCAGTCAGGCTGGATTCCCGGTCCTACTTGCTGCTTGGGAGTTCATTGGGCGTGGCCCATTTAGGGCCCATCCCTGTGTGAGCCTTGGTGTGGTCTCCAACGCAGGGCATGGTCTTACTGCCTGAGGTTCCCAGTGGAAGGGCAGGCCCAGCAGAAGCAGTCCGGGGCAGTTTAGGCCACGGGCGGACTTCTGTGATGTTCCCAGTGGAAGGGCAGGCCCAGCAGAAGCAGTCCAGGGCAGTTTTAGGCCTGGGACTGGCTTCTGCAATGTTCCCAGTAGGAGGGCGGGCCCAGCAGAAGCAGTCCGGGGCAGTCTCAGGTCTTGTTTCTTGATCCATTCTACCAGTCTGTTACATTAGTGCATTGAGGCCACTTACATTAATGGTTATAACTGATATGTATTGGCTCATTTTTATCATGCTATTTTTGTAATGTTGGTTCCCTGCTTTTCTCCTTTGTTTAGTTGCTTGCTCTGCCTGGTGGTTTTTTCCTGTTGTTGTTCTTGGAAATGTGGTTATTTTTATCTCTGTCTAGAATATCTTTCAGTACTCTTTGTATGGCTGGTTTGATGGTCACAAATTTCTTCTGTTCTTTGTCATGGAAGTATCTTATTTCTCCATTTATTTTGAAAGATAGTTTTGCAGGATACATCAATATGGGTTGACAGTAGTTTTCTTTCACTTGAAATACTTCACTTCAAACTCTTCTTGACTTGAGGGTTTGTGTTGATAAGTTGGCCATGATTCTAGTGGGCTTTCTTTTATAGGTGATCTGTTTCTTTTTTCTAACAGCTTTTGGCATTTTGTTCTTGTGCTGACTTTCTGAGATTTTGATTATTATATGTCTGGGTATGTATTTATTTTGGTCATGGTTATTTGGAGTTCTATAAACCTCACTTATCTCCATGTTAACTCTGTTCCCATGCTTGGGAAATTTTCTGCTATTACTTCTGCATATAGTCTTATGTCATTTATGTTGACTTCTGCTTTTTCATTGACACCTATCAGTCTTACATTGTTTTTTTTTTTGCATAATCTTACAGCTGTTGGAATTGCTATTTCCTTTAAAATTTTTTTTTATTTTAAAGAGAACAAAACAAAACAAAACAAAGCAAAGCAAGGCAGATTAGAACAATGCAATCAACATGGCACTTCACAGCAAGACATCAGAGCATCAACAGTAGCTCCCATAATGTCTCTTTTCTTTGAAATAGTTGAGCATACCTTCACACACAATAATATCAAACATAACAAAAAAGTATAAAACCTTTCAAAAGAATGAAAGCATTACAGGACTTCAAAACCAGATAACAGGAAATGAACAGGGACTACTATAATATCTCATTTTCCTCAAAAAAGTTGTCCATTCTATCACACATAATAAAATCAAATAAACCACAACAGGATAGAACCAATGAAAATAAAAGAATGAAAGTATGATAGGATTTCAAAATAAGATGACAGGAAATCAGCAATGGCTACCATAATGTCTCATTTTCTTCAAAACAGGTATTCATACCATCACACACAATAAAATCAAACAAAACAAAACAGAATAAAACCAATTATAGAAATGAAGGAAAGAATTGTAAGACTTCAAAACAATATAATAAGAAACCATGATTACCATAATACATCCCATTGCCTGGCAAGTTTGAGGTTGCCAGTTTAATCCCCAGTACCAAAAACAAAACAAAACAAAACAAAACAAAACAAAACAAAACAAAACAAAAAACTGATCAAATAGTATATCTCATTATGTTCAAAGTAGGTGCTCATACCATCAAAGTAAAATCTAACAAAATAAGACAGAATAAAACCAAACCTAACAAAACTGTGAAAACAATACAATAGTTCAAGACAAGACAGTAAGAAATTAACAGTAGTTACCACCTTTCCCTCCCATGTATTTCCTCCTCTATCACTCTTACAATAACTATTTTGCTTTTGGATTCCATTAATTCTTCCTGTTTCTTATACCAGGGTTCATGTGTATGAGTTTAAACTGTTTTGCCCATGGACATGACCTCTAATTGTATCCATTTACCTGCAAGAGCCTCAAGATCATTCTACTTTATAGCTGGGTAGCTTTCCACTGCATGAAAATACCATATCTTTATTATCCATTCTGTGGTTGATGGGCAAATTACTCTTGCTTTTTTTCTGGTCTCCTGTTACATGGAACCATTGTTTTCTCTCCCTTGACTTTCTATCAATTTCCTATCCAGTTAAATGTGTTTCTTATATACAGTATATCAATGGATCTTGCTTCTTGATCCACTCTCCCCGCCACCTTTTTTTTCTTTTGGTTGCTGATCTGAGGCCATCTACATTAATGTTTAAAACCGGCATACATTGGTTCGTCTCTGCCCTGCTATCCTCCTGTTGTTGGCCCTCCACTTTTCCCCTTCATTCAATTGCCTGCCTTGTTTGGTGATCCTCCTCTGCTGCTGTTCCTGGAACCATGGTCATCTTTATCATTCTCTAAAATATCCTTTAGCACTCTCTAGGACTGGTTTGGTAGTCATGAATTCCTTCAGTTGTTCTTTATCATAGAAATATCTTATTTTTCCATCAATTTTGAAAGATAGTTTTGCAGGGTAGATCAATCTGGGTTGCAAGTTGTTTTCTTTCAGGGTTTGAAACACTTCACTCCAAACTCTTCTTGACTTGATGATTTGTGTTGATAACTCTGCTATGATTCTGGTTAGTTTTCCTTTATAGGTGATCTGTTTCTTTACTCTAACAGCTTTTAATATTCTGTTCTTGTGCTGAATTCCTGGGATCTTGATTATTATATGTCTGGGTATAGATTTACTTTGGTTATGGCTAGTTTTAGTAGTATATACCTCACTTATTTGCATGCCAGACCCATTTCCCATGTTTGGGAAGTTTTCTGCTATTACTTCTGTAAATAGTCTTTTAATTTCATTTGTGTTGACCCATGCTTCTTCACTGACACCTATCACTCTTAAATTATGCTTCTTTGCATCATCTTGCAGCCCCTGAATTGTTATTTCCTGCTTGGTTGTTGTTTTTAAGAGATCTTTCCTTTCACAATCACTAGCTGCAGTCCTATCATCAAGGTCTGAAAGTCTATCTTCAGTCTCTTTCAAGTGGTTTTGCCAGCTTTCAATCAACTTTTTAATTTCCTGGATCTCCCTTTGAATCTGTTTCATGCATTGTAACTTCTTTTTATATTCATTCAAGGGTTCCATCATTTTCCTATCCTCTTTTTTTTTAAATGTGTCTTCTTTAGACATGCTGAGCAATTTTTTCATTACGTTTGTGATTTTTTCTTTTACCTCAGACATTATTTCTGCTTTGATTGCTTTTACAATCTCATAAAGTTGTTTCTTTACTTTAGTTGCTATCGTTTTATAAATATCAGGTGTGTCACTTCCACTGTCTTCCATGACTGTATCTCCCAGAATTGTTCAATGTGGGCTAGAGGTCTGAGATTGCCTTTTGCTCCTTCATCTTGACATTCTCCTAGGGTCTTCCCAACAAGCCGGTTGTGGGGTCCCAGACACTTTCCACATTGGTTGCCTCACCACAGTGTAGGATAATGGGACAAGGACCTGGGTTCCTGTGATCCCAGATTTACAGGGAGGTAGCAGGGTGTGGGGCAAGCTTCTTCGGCCCTGTGCAGCTACACTGGGGCTTACTTGATGATCAGGAGTGCATGGAGGTGGGGCTGCTTCTCTGAACCTGTGTGTCTACACTGGGACTCCCGTGATGGTGGCAGGCACACAGTGGTGTGTTTGTCTGATTCTCTCAGTGGGTAATGGCTGTCCGAAGGAACCAAGGGCCTCCAATGTTGGCTTACAGGTGCACATGGCTTACAGGTGCACATGGCTAGCTGCATGTTCCTGCTTCTGCTGACTGCCTGCAGGAAGGAGCTTTTTGGTGGCAGTGCCCAGCAGGCAGAGGCAGATCTGTCTGGCTCTTTCTGTCCACGCTGGTGCCCGTAGGAAGGGGCCTTCTGGTGGCAGTGCCTGGCAGGCGGAGTCAGATCTTCTGGTTCTTTCTGCTCATGCAGGCTGCCTGCAGGAAGGGCTAATTGCTATTTCCTGATTCTTGTTTTTTTTTTTTTGTACCAAGGATCAAACTCACAACTTTGTGCTTGCCAGGCAGGCACTTATACCACTGAACTAAATCCCCAGACCAATCCTTGTTATTTTTAAGAGGTCTTTCATGATCACTAACTGCAAACCTACCTTTAAGGTCTGAACATCTACTTTCAGTTTCATTCAAGTGTTTTTGCCAGCTTTCATGGGAATTTTTGATTTCCTGGTAATTTGTTTCTATTTCATGCATTCTATTTTTTTCCTATATTGTTCATTCAAGGTTTCATGTTGGGCTGTGGTGAGGTTATTACCCCAGAGCTTCCCAGTATTGTTACAGAAGGGAGAACAACCGATTTCGACAGATATGATATCCTACCTAGAGTAGTATAATTAGCAATATCAATAGTATCAAACACAGTTTAGAAACTGAAAAACTGTAGTAATTATTAATTTTGTACCTTAAATCATAAGATCAAAATCTACACTTATATAAAAAACTGATCATAAATTAGGAGCTTGTATGCAAAGTGTTTCTCCTTGGTACAGTGGGGTTTTTACCTTGTCATAGGGAAATTTAAGGATAGTGGATAAAACAAAGATAAAAGGAAGTAGAAGGTTGGAAAACAAAGGATGACATGCAAGATTCAGGAAACTAGAGAAGAGGGCAGAAGAGAAAAAATGAGTTAGTATATAAGGGATTACCTGAATTTGGTCTCTGGGTTTGGAGGATGAGATTAGTTTTCTGTGGCTGAAGCTCTCCCCAGCCATTTGGAAAAGAGAAGAAGAAAAGATAAGAAAAAAGAAAATAAACAAGGAAAAGGAAAAGAAAGGTAAAAAGAAATAACAACAACAACAGCAGAATAAAAAAAAGGCTGGGGATTTAGCTCAGTGGCATAAGCGCCTGCCTGGTAAATAGAAGGTCTTGAGTTCAATGCCTTGCTCCCCACTGAAAAAAAGAATAAAATAAATAGTAACAAAAGGGATGGCCCCACCTGCCTGTTTCTATTCTGTGTGTCTTTATCCCCAAGCAAGATGCTGGTTCATCTAACTTACCATCTGTTGGCTCCTTTTATTAATGTAGCTTTGAACTTTTCTACCCCTCTAGTCCTGCCTATCCATCATGTGTACCTTAGTTGGGGTCCTACTGTGTGGCTGGTGTTCCCCTGGTTGCCTGGTCCCATCGTTGCAGGGAGGAGGAGTCAGCCTTTTGGATTCCTCATGCTGAATAGGCTGGCAGATCCCATGATCCAAGCAACAGTTTAATGTAATAATTATGGTGGTCCAACACTGCTGCTCATCCTATGGGAAACTACTCTCATAAATACGGGCCTGAAGAGGGATGTGTGGGTCACTCAGTGTTTGAAAGGATGAAGGGGTACCAGATGATGGGGTGGAAGAAGCAGCTCAGAAACCTCAAGAAGAGCATGCTCCTAATGGTCCAGAACTCCTGAGGAAAACACATATGACTTTACTTGTCAGCTTTCTATTGAGACTGAGCACCTCTTGTATAAATATATATTATGGGATGTGAGAAGCTGTGATTTCCCAAGTGTGTGTGGTTATGCACTATTTCAGTTCTTCTGTTATTGAGTTATACTTCTATTTGCCTTCAAAAACTAAAGTTAGTGACTACACATGCCTTGGAAAAAAGGAGGATGATGTGATAAAATACATAAGGTAAGTGTTTCAAAAGAGATGTATGGGGAAATGATTTTCTGAAGGAGATGGCACCATGGAATCTTACTTCTGTGTGCTGCCTTCAGTGGTGGTGCTGGGGGTTGAACACTAAGGAAATGAATACCTTTGAAAGCGGTTTTCATTTGTGACCCCAAGGGGGAGAAGGATAGAGAAATCCTCCTAACCAGAAGTGTTTCTTCTGGTTAGAAGAAGATACAACTTCAGGTCTGTGTTCTTCTTGTGCTTAGTACTTTCTAAGGCTCATAGTTGCACTGTGTCTTGTCAGTCCTTAGAAAAGTCCACACTTTTGAGGATACTCCTTCAAAATGTCCTTCAGGAAACCTTGAAAGAGAGTTTAATGAATCCAACTGTTTTTGAGTCAGAGTCTCACTAGGTAATGCAGGCTGGCTTGAACTCATTTATGTAGCCCAGGCTGGCCTTGAGCCCATGGCAATCCTCCTGCCTCAGCTTCCCAAGTGTTGGAATTATGGGCATGAGTCATCATGCCTGGCAGTGGATCCATTTTTGATTTAAAGCTGAGAGAATAGAGATGCCACCATTGTAAATGATGGATTCCTTTGGGTGGTGGAAGTGAACTTAGTTTTAGCCACGTGTAAAAACCAAGTGACTAGGTAATACAGAACCAAGATGGAAGCAGAGCCCCCACCTGTGAGCCATTCAGAATGTGGATTGGGGAGAGCACAGACGGAAGCAGAGCCTCTGCCTATGAGCCATTTGGAGGGTAGATTGGGAAAAGCCAAGGTGGAAGCAGAGCCCCCTCCTGTGAGCTGGCTGGTCCACAGGCTGGGGTGAGGAGAACAGTCCCCCATTGTGAGCAACCAGCTGATTTGGAGGTGCTGTACTGACTGACTCTGCAAGCCTGAACCCAAGCAACTACTTAGAGGACAACAATACGCAATATAGTACTGTGGTAGATTTCCTGCTGTCTTAGCACTGTTCTGGCTTGTTTTATTGCTCAGTTTTATTCCCTTTAAAATTAAAGCGAAAAAAGACTGAGGGAGTTAGTGGGATCCAAAATGTACAATATATATTGTGGTGAAAGGGGAGGAAATGTCTAAAAAGGGAAATTTTCTGTTAATTTCCTATTACCTTGTTTTGATGTCCTGCATTGTTTTCATTATTTTGTTTGGTTTGGTTTATTCTGTTTTGTTAGATTGTATTATTTCTGATGGTATGGGGAGCTATTTTGAAGATAACAAGATACATTATTATGGGGTCCATTGTTGACCTATTATCTTGTTTTGAAGTTCTGTATTACTTTAATTGTTTTGTTTTGATTGGCTTTATTCTGCTTTGTTTTGCTTGACTTTATTATTTCTTGGTATGAGCAGATATTTTAAAGATAACATTGTTGATTTTCTATTATCTTGTTTTGACAATCCGTATTGCTCTTGTTGTTTTGTTTGGATTGGCTTTATTCTGCTTCATTTTGTTTTGTTTTATGCACACACCTATAGTCCAAGCACTCGGCAGGCTGAGGTGGGAGGATCGCTGTGAGTTCGAGAATTGCTGTGAGTTCGAGACCAACCTTTGTTACGATGTGAGCTCAAGACCAGACTGAACTGCATAGCGAGACCCTGTCTCAAAGAAGGCAAATATATATATAAAATTATGGTGATACTATCATGTTAGAACCATCGGGGTTTTTATCACTAAAATATTTAATTTTTTAAATATAAAATAACTTACCACAATAAAGATCTATAAGTTGTTAGATGAGACATTTGTCTACTATGTTTCCTTACTATATAAAACAAAGTCTAAAGCTTTATTTCTTTATTGTTTTTACTTATATTAGGAGAAAAGCCAACAATTCAAAATCTTTTATTTTAAGTTGCTCTATTCAGGTTGGAGGCTGAGCCAGGAGGATTGCTGGGAGTTTAAGGTCAGCCTGGGCTACGTAGTGAAACTCTTTCTAGATGAAATAAAATAAAACAAAACAAAACAAAACAAAATATTACATCTTTTATAAACTGAAACCTAAAGATAATCTTTTAAGGTCAGACATCGAAATATCCATAATCATTTAAGATGTACTGTATATCTTTAAGATTTCCCTTGTCTACTTTTGTAAAGAGATAAAGATGGAAAGAAAAGGGGGAAAAAAGATGAGTTTCTGCTGAGGTTCCCTAGGTCAAGCTGTGTGAGCCACCTGCCTTAGCTCTGGGTCACATTTGTGGGCAGACCACTCAAACCAAGGTGAGCCTGCAGCCTGTCTCACTTTTTGTCATGACTAGTCTGAGCCTTTCTGTCAGTTTCACAGAGATCTACTATCCAAAGAGAGATAGGAAGTGATAATTTAAAAATATGCAAGTTGATTAAACCAGTCAGGCAGGGTGTATAGAATAAGAATAACATTTCAAAATGAGGACATAAAGAAAAAATAATGAAGGATAGATAAAGGAAAATGAACCCAGGAAGGAAAGAGAATAAATAAAGAGGTCCAGAGCACAGACAAGAACATGTGGCATGTGGGAAATCAAGACATAGCACTGAAATCAAGGTGTGCTTCTGTGGATAAATTTGAGACTAAAACATTGAAGGATGGCAGAAGAAACCAACCATAGCACCGGGTGAACAAAGGGCTTTTCTTCCTTGTCAAGGTAATTTCAGTGACTTGTGACATATGTGGTCTGGCGGTATTTTAGTTGATGTGTCTTTGAAAGATGTACTTCTTAGACATTGACAGACACAGTGCACAGTTATCTGAAGACTGATTTTCCTTCTCCACCTATGTAACACCACTAACCGGAAGTAACCAATGGGAAGGGGTGGGGTGGTAAGAATGGGCACTGCACAGGCTTGTGCGGATATGGGGCACTGAGCTGTTACCACACAGAGAGCAAAGTAAGAGCCTCTGGAGACCTTTAACCAGAGGGAAACTGAGCCCATGATACCTGACAGATCCAGGTGCCCCGTTACTCCTTCAATTAACCCCTTAAACAGCACAGCAGTGGGCCACTCCTGTTGCCAGGTTCTGGACCAAACACTGAACATTCCAGGCCAGTACTGTGGCTCAGGCAACTGCTCGCACAGCCTTGTGCCATGGAGTAGCCAGCCACTGTGGATCTTTTGACCCTCCTAATTTCATGGAGAACTTTTCGTTCTATTAGTAGTTGGTTTGCAATGAGGAGAGAAAAACGGCTCGCTTTCCAGCTTGAAGGACTCATGAAGCAAAAATGCCAACTATTGGACAAACTCAGTCAGCTTCAAGAAGAACACAAAGCCTTAGAGACAGCTCTCAAGGAGGCCCACCTGAAAAGAGGAGGCCAGTGAAACACAGCATTGGGAGGCAGCCTACAAGAAGGTGTCAAAGGACAGAGCCAAGATTCCAGGGCAGATACCCTTCCTCCTCAAAGAGCTCAAAGAAGAGCAATCAGAACGTTTTTGATAACAGCAATTGCAGATGGCAGAAATATCCAACAGGATCCAGACCCTACCAGAGGAATCAACATCATTCACATCTGAAATAGCTGAAGCCATGGTCGCCTTGTTGAACATGCGCAAACAGAGGCTTCACAAAGCAATGGCTGATGCTCTGAGTGAGAATGCCCAACTCCAGCAAAGCCACTCACAGCTTTTCCAGGAAGCTCAATGGTGGAAGGAACGGGTGGTGAACTCACCTCACAGAAAAGGGCACTGCAAGACTCCCAGGCTTGAGCAGAACATCTGCTTCAGAACAAAGGAAAGCACATTAAGGCTCTGAGTGCCTGCTCATCATCACGAAAGGCTGGGCTTCTGGGCTCCCAGAAGACACCACACAGACTGAGAACCTGCAGTGGGAAGTCAAGAGTCAACTGGAAAATGGTCCTGGCTTAGGTCATCAGCCAAAAGTGCCTTTGGAGAAACTGATCTATGGTGCTCAGTTAAATGCATCCCTAAAGACCATGGAAGAACAAAGAAACAAACTTCGCACTCAACTCTGGGAAGCAGAGAAAAATAAGAAAGAACTGGCAGAGTCTCTGCAACAGCTCCGGACTCAACAACCATCTCTGCAATCAGCAAATGCACAGCTGTGAGGGGAGCGCCAGAAGCTTCAGCACAAGTTCACAGTGAGGACTGAGGTTGACCACCAAACAGTGCTGAGCTGCCACCGCAAACTGAGAGAGAAGGCAAAAGCCCGGGCAGAGCAAGAGAAGAAAGTGTGCATACTGGAAGAGGTGGGCCACACTGCTGAAGAGCTGGAGACCTACAGGAAGAGAGCCCACGATATGCAGGAGGAATGAGAGAAGACTGTTCACTTCTACCAAAGGCAGATGACCTCTATGCAGAAAGCGGCCCACAAGAACTAGGCTGCAGCTGCCATTGCTGAAAGACAACTCCAGGAGGTAAGGAGGGAAAATGCTTGCGCCAGAAAAATCCTGCATGCAATGGAGCTGAAGGCTCCCCTGTTAGGCCAAGATCCTGCCACTCTCAGCGACAGGAAGAGTGCATCTGGCAGAGAGCATTCACAGCATGGTCCTTCCCCTCAGGTTGGGCCTGCATCTGCAAGGAGATCTGCTCTTCTGACACTGTGGGAGGAGCTGCTGGGATCCTTAGCTTCCTCTCCAGCAGGACCAGGAAGCCCAGCCTGAAGCTCTCGGGCTCTGCCTGCCCCAAGCCAAGCCCTGGAACAGGGCTTGTTTCCTCCAGCCCTCCCTCCACTGTTTCTAACCCCTCCAATGGGCCAGGTTCTCAGAAGTCCCCTCCTCCTCTTCTGCCTCCTTCAAGAGGGTCTGCACATCATCGGCCACCAAGGTATCTCCTAGACCCACAGCCAGCATTTCCCATGAGAAAAGTCTCTTCCCTGTGGCCTATTCCTCAGGCTCTTTTTTCCAAGGCTGGCATTTTCCAGATTGACACATGCTGAATGGAGGGGCCACTTTGGGACCCACTCCAACTTCCAAGGAGCCTGCTACACAACACACAGCCCCACACCCAACAGGACACCTGGCCCCAGCTCTGCTGCCACTGCAAACTGAGAGAGCAGGCGAAAGCCTGTGCACAGCAAGAGAAGAAAGTGTTCATACTGGAAGAGGTGGGCCATACTGCCAAAGAGCTGGAGACCTAGAGGAAGAGAGCCCAGGATATGCAGGAGGAGATCTTACCATGCTCAAAAGCTGGTGTTTTCCCCATTCCATATGCTGAATGAAGGGGGCCACTTTGGGACCCACTCCAACTTCCAAAGAGCCTGCTACACAACACACAGCCCCACATTCAACAGGACACCTGGCCCCAGCTCTGCTCCCTTCAGGAGTTACCCGCCATTCCCCCTCACTGTCTCCACTTCTGCTCTTTCTCGGGATTAGTATTCAGTAAATGAAGAGAATGTCAATAGGAAAAACTGAAGATGCTCAGTGCCTAACTCTATATCAAATAAAAGTTAATAAACAGGAATACAGTGTACTTTTTACTGTGTGTAGCCTGACAACCCCCATGGGGAACTCCCCTCCTGCCTCTCACATCAGGCAAGCAGAGCTCTAGGAAGCTCTGATTCAGTTTGCCTGATTCAGTTTTCCAGTCTCCATCACCACATTCCCTTTATCCACTGGGCTTAAGGAAACAATAAGTGGAGTGAATGGATTGAAATCACCTTCTGCCTTGGTACACTGGGCTCTACTCCAATTGGTTCTCTTGCCTTCAGGAAACATCCAAGCTGAAGTTGCCAGCCTGATTGCAGTAAGAAATGCAGGGCACTGGCTGAGGCTGCTGCTTCGCAGTCCTTGGGGACCAGGTGACCCAGGAAAAGGAAGACGACAATGGGGAGTGTAACAGACATGAGATGTAAGAGTAGGTACGGGTTTTCTTTTTGGTTTTGTTTGTTTGTTTGTTTTGAATATAAGGATGTCCTCAAGTTTCCTCAAGAGTGACCAAGATAGAATACCTAAGCTTAGAAAAATCCTACCCATTACTTAAAATGCATTTAGGGCCATTTTGGACACCACGGTTATAAAAAGGACTACTTTAAAATATCAACATGACAAAATAGATAACATTTATTTACTTTTACTGACACTGTGGCTGTGCTTTTACTTGATCGTCTATAAAAGTAATAAATGATTCCTAAGGCTTACTAAGACACTCTAAGAACTAGCACATTTTGAATATGTAGCCCTAGTTAAAATTTTGAGAAGGGTTTCCATTTACAAACACCAATCAATAACACAGAAAACATAGCAGACAAAATGACAATTTGACAGCAGATTAGTAAACTAATAAAAGGCATTTCACCTTTAGTAGGTACGTCTCTATCCTCAGTGGCTAAGATAGAATGTGACTGAAATTTGAAAACACTGATTTGGAAACAAATATTTGAAAAGTTACTACAATTGTGTAACTTTATAAAAGCAGGGAATCTGTAATCTTCAGTCATAATGTCTGGTAAATGACAGGAAGAAAGTACAAGGAAGTGAGAAGGTATTAAACATACAGCCAAGATAATATCTAACATTTACCAGTCCTGAAGTAGGTAACAGTACTCACAAAAAGCACTCTAGTGGGAAAAATCTGCACTGTTAAAGGTGAAAGTTCTGACCACTCTTTAGTACAAAGGGTGATAATTGACATCAGAAATGCAATTCTTAGCCAGGTATGGTAGCACAGGCCTGTCATCACAGCATTCAGGATGCTGAGGCAGGTGAATCTCTGTGAATTTCAGTCCAGCCTGGACTACAAAATGATTTCAAAACCAGCCTGAACTGCATAGGGGAAGCCTATCTAAAAACAAAGCAAAACAAAACACCTTAATAAAATACAATAAAATGAAAGGAAGTAATTCTACATATCAGGCATTTCAATTAGATCAGAATACAGCCAGGCTCAATGGCAAAGACTCGAGGAGGAAAGATCTGCCCCTCCAGGTAATGCTGGTCTGTCACATGAGTTACCCTGGGCCCTCGTGGAGGAAGAGCAATCTAGCCACAGGACTGGTGATAAACTCTGGAATTTTCCACGTCAACATGGTGTGGTGGCTCACACCTGTAATCCCAGCACCAGGAGGCTGAGGGAAGAGGCTCAAAGGGAGCCACTGCCTCAGGAAAAAAAAAAAGCAGGGTCTGTATCAGAGAAGCTAGCACCCACATTTGATCAAAGAAAATGGACAGCAATACCAAGCCTGTCTTAAGAGCTAGTCAAAGACAATAAATTCCCCAAGGCCCAAATAACTTCCAATAACTTTTTGAGGGAAATAACTTCCAACAACTTTTTGAGGGAAATCACCTCAAAAAACCCCCTGCAGTTAGACCCACTTAACCTCTTCAAAGACACCTCCCCCTTGTCCTTTGGTTCCATGGCAACTGACCAACCAGAAAGTCTGTTGGAATTTACAGCAATGTGTTTCCCAAAGTCAGATTTCAGAACAGTTCTCTACATGAATAAAATACACAAATGTCAGAAACTGAGACAAAAAAATAAATGTTCAACAAAAACAGCATGTGTCTGTCTGTGTGCATACATGGACATCAGGTATCAGGTAACAGCCAAGAGCAGAACCATGCGGTCCCCTACTTTTCTAGAGATTGAAGATGGACTGGCCATGGCTTCCCTTCTCTCTCTGTGCCCACAGGTGGCCCAGGACCCACTGCCCTCCCACAGGTCCACACGGTGGAAAGAGGTCCTTGGTCACCCCACCTGCCTGAGCTGGCCTTGGCTTGTGGTGGCTCCCTCCTGGTGCCCTTTCCCTGGGAGTCCTCTCCTACCTCCCTCTGCCACTCACCCTCCCGGGCAGTGGGTCCTGCTGAAGTAAAGGCACCCAGACTTTCAGGGGATGAGTTCAGCTCCACCACACCTTGAACCCCCAGGACTCCCCTTCCCTGCCCTAAAGCCAGATGCCGGGCAGACTGAAATACCTAAGAATCACCCATACATTTCCTGGAAAGGGTCTCTCCTTCCAGCTTTCATGACATAAAAAACAAGAGTGATGAAAATCTATGACAATACTGTCGTGAGAACAATGCAACTTATACTGTTGCAGGAAAACCAGTATCAAAGCAAATGGAAGACTCTTTGCACCAAGGGATCTAGAAGACAACTTTTTGTTAGGCTAATGGGCCGGTGGGACCAAGTCCAAATCACCAGGCCAAGAGTCACCTTTGCATTTAGTTTCAATACAGTTTGCAGGCAGCAAGTATGAGGCAGAGCATAGGTTACTACAAGATTAGTTACAAGCATTGGATTAAGTCCCATATTGTCAGACAAACTAGTTCTAAATAGATTTACGTAAAAGGAATTCTTTACCATATGTAGGAACATCTTCAGGATGAGGGGAGGGGACTTGAGCAGAGCAAGCAAAGTAAGTGTGTCCCTTGATGGAGACACTTTGCTCCATACAAAGACTGTGAAGTAAGCTGGAAACAATACATACTCCTGTAACTAAGTAAAATACAAGCTGGACACAGTCCAAGTGATCCAGCACATTATCAGAAGCAGTTTGACTCAGATAGTCTAGGCTGACTGAATTTAACAGGGTGCTTACAAGACAAGCAGCCAGGAGCATAGGCAGAAGCCACTATTTGATTTTTAAACTGCTATAATGTATCTATAAGTTAGCGATTTTATAACTGCACCTTTACTATTTGTATAACTGTTTTTTTACAACACAAACTCCAGAAAAAAACCATCTGTGTAACAGGAACTTGATTTTCCAGAAAGCAGACGCTGCAGATGGAAGGATGGGGCAAGGGACAGGGGAATAATCATTCAGTCAATGGTCCTGGGGTGATTCTGACCATCCTTAGTGGAAAACACTTCTGCGCGGATGAAAAACCTCACTGAAAAAGGCAACGCTATACATACTTTAGAAATCACAAGAGAAGAAAAGATTCTGTGGATGAGGGAATAATGAATCAAGATAACAGAAAATACGTGACAAATTTAACGAATCATAGTTAATAACGTCAATTGTATGGTAACAGACCCAAGAGAGAATTTCTTCCAATTCTTGAATAAGACACTAAGCCAGTTCATGTGCACGCGCCTGAGCACATAACCAGGAGATGAGACAGAACCCGGGACCCTTCATTCAAGTAGATAATCCCGCCCTTGTCCTCCCCTGCCCTCCCCTCCCCTCCTGTGTGGACCTGCAGGGCCACCGTCCCTGAGCGTGCGCCCAGTCGGGGGAGAAAGTCGCGCAACCATCCCCTTCCTGCCGGCCGGCCTTACCCGCAGTTCCTCGGGTGCACCAAACCCTGGGTCCCTTCGCAGGGCCAGGCCAGGTTTCCTGAGGTCCCCAGATGAAGGCTTGTTCCTTGGGCTTGTCCTTTCAGACTCCTTCCCTCCCGTGGCCCTCCTGCCTTCCCTTAGAGCTCAGCAGCATGGAGGCTGGCGACCCCTGCAGGAGGCCCTCAGGTCTGGAGAGACCCCCACAGCCAGACCCCGCCCCGGAGCAGCTCAGGGCCCCGCCCCCACATCCCGCCCCGCCCCCATCCAGACCCCGCCCCGGAGCCACTCAGGCCCCGCCCCTCTGGTGTGTGCTCAATGGGGCAGGTGCCCCACCCCTTGCACCACTATGTAAACCAATTGTTTTAGCTTGAAGCCAGCAGGAAATAACCGTCAGAAAAAAACATGGAAAAAGTAAACGGAGTTCTAGAAAAACTAAAAAACGACTGGGCCTCTGAAAAGCACCGCAAAGAACCTGACCTGTCAAGGCACACAGAGGTGAAAACACAGAATGCCAGCAAATCTTGGCAACCAGAAGTTTGATTCTAAATTTTGGTATCAAAAGAAGGTAAAATGGCACAATGACTTTAGAAAGTTTTGGCAGTTAAATAGTCACCTATGCTTTGACACTGCAGTTCCACACTGACATCATCTACCCAAGGTATTTACCATAAGGTGTTTTTCCAGTGCTAGGAAGCAAACCCAGAAGAGCCTTGTGCATGCTGAGCAAGTGCTCCTCTGCAACTCTGCCTCTGTACCCCAATCTTAGAAGGCTGCCTTGAGATCTCAGAACCTTGGGAGATGTCCCAGAACATTAACCTTATGCCAGTCCGTATTTTTACACAGTTTTTAAGCATCTGTCGTTTATGGCATTTCAAAATGGAACATGCCAATTTGAAATGGGAAGAACTTTGCTTTAAAGTGTTGGTGTGGATGGAAGGACACCATGACTAAATGCATAACTGCTTATTATTCTGCTTTGACAAGAAACCAAGGGAAGATAGGTTATACTCTGCTTTTCGAAGAAAAATGACTGAGATGGGTTCCCCGGGTACTTCCAGGTTGAAACTCTTGCTGACCATTCAGATGACTTCCACCATTTACGAATTCCCACAAAGCAAAGAAATACAACTATTGTGGAAGAACTTGGGCTGATTCTGTATTAAGAAGACAGAGCCAAAGGATGTACTGAAGTCATGACTGAAAAAGTACTATCCACCATGGTTCCCTTGGTATCTGCTACCATTTCTAAGCTAGTTTGACATTCTACTCTGTGTAATTAAGATTTTCACTCACAGTTTGGGAGGTAATTATTTTTACTATGATTTTACTTCTTTTAGAAACATATTCCCGACTCTACAATTAAAATGGATGGCTGTGCAGCAAATACAAGTTACGAGGTCTACTTGTTAAATTATATACATATATGATAGACCTCACAATTTATGGTTCACTGTGATCTCCTAAAGGCTGTCTGGAGCTTCGAGCAGTGATGGAGCTGGACCCAGGCCTGAGCTGGAATTCCTGCACACACAGTCCTCAGGCAGCACAGCTGAGGGTCAAGGATGTTGCCTCAGGTGCAGTGGGCTTGGGGAGCACATGGAAAGGAGGCACGTGGAGAGGAGGCCTGGGCTTTAAAGATGGGGCTACACAGCACCTTGAGGTGTCTATGTCAGCATGAGCCTGGATGCAGGGACTTGTGCTCTGGCTCCCAAGCTTGTAGAGCTTTGACTACCTGGCAAGTACCAAGGTGGCACTGGGATTTATGGTAGACAGGCACAGGTGATGGGATGAGCACCTGACACATTTGTCCTGACTGGTGACTGACTTCTCTTTCAGGTTCACCATCTACCAGGGCTGGGCTCACAGGGAGATCAGCACCCAAAGCCAGACAACATGGGGGAGTGCAGTTGGTCCCAACATAGCCCAGGGCCACTCTTAAGTGTTTCTAGCCTCCTAACAGGTACTGGTATCAAGAGAGGTTTGACTCAGCTTCTGCCTGGACCACTTACTGTGCAGCCAACTTGTGTAGTAACATCTTACAGATCCTTCCAGCTTTGGGCTGCTTAAAGATGAAGAGGGGGAAGCTCTTGGGAAAAGAAAAATTACAGTACTGCATCAGGCATCTTCCCAGAACACCTCGCAAGAGTAAGTTAGGAAGCACCAGTGATCCAGGGGCATGAAGTTCCCCACCTGCTAGATGTCCAAAATGTCAATTCATGTTCTCTAAAGTTGAGGTTGAATTCTAGGAACAACTGACATAAAAAGTAGGAAAAATTTATTGAAAGAAAGAAAACTTCTCTCTGAGAGGTTAAGAAGGGTGCCTGAAAAGTGGTTTACCCACCAACCCTGCTTCTCAAGGGTGTTTTATTGAGTAAAGCCACTAGGTGTAGCAGGTTCAAGATGAGGTAGAACTATAATCAATCAATAAAATTACAAGTATAGTTGCTTAGGTAGTATTGCTTAGGTAATAACCGAAATCATAGGATGGGTGTGAGTTGGAACAAAATATGGTCAACCTATAAGTATACAACAAGTACACTTACTAAAGCTCTTCTAAAAAAAGTCAGTTGAAAATGTTCCTTCACACTGTCTTTCTAGACGACAATCCTCCATAAAATGGGTCTTCCACACCCAGAACCATGCTGACTTAATTCAGCTTGGCATTCCCCAATCAAGTGGACAATCAATTAGTTAACTACCATAATCCAAATCACCAAAGTCTGTTAGTATTACCATAGGTGGCAAAAAGCAATTCACAGATGTAATTATGTTAAAGATTTTGAGATGGGAAGATTTTCGTGATTTACCAGACAAACCTAATGTGCTCACAAGGATCGTTAAAGGCAGGAGAGGAAGTGTGCTGTGGTGATAAATATATGTTTGGTCTGCTGTTTCAGGCTTCAAAAATGTAGGAAAGAGGCCACAAGCCAGGGACCTAGTGGCCTCTCAAAGAGCTGGAAAAAGACTAGCAGATTTATACAATAATTATACATACTTACTACATTTCTTATCCCATATGTGTTTGACTATATGTGCATTTCACAAGGTTTTATGAAATTAATGTGTGAATTAGCATCTAAAATAGAAATTAAAATGTTTCCTCTTATATAAAATGATTGTGGTTGTCATTTTTAGTACACAAAAGATAAAAATGATCAGGTCATTAATATATTTTTACAAAACCATTTATTGTACAATTATTTTGTGCCAAGCAATCTGCTTAGAAATAGGGTAGATCACATAGCAATGTAATTGTGTGAATAAATAATTATAGTGTGTCAGGCACTGCTGAGTTTTACTGTGACTCTTAGGCAATTAAAAAAAAAAAAGAAGCACAACTTGTGTGCCCCTTCCTTAACGCTGCATTCCTACCTCTTTCCAGCAGCCTCTGTTTCTTACCTAACTTCCTTGCTCTGAAGGTGACTTTGTTGAAGCCAGACATGATGGCTCATGCCTATAATCTAAGCATTCTGAGAGGCTTAGGCAGGTGGATCACAAGTTTGAGCCCAGCTTGGACTGTGTCTTAACATAAAACTAAAAAACAAAACAAAACTTCATTAAGTGCCAAGGTCTCTACTCTGTGGGCACTGCTCTTTCCACAGCTCTCATCTTCCTTCATTCTGCTTCCCCTGGCCTATGTAACTGACACCCAGATTCTTCTGCTGACTCCCTAATCCTTAGCTGTAGCCCAGAAAGTTTCATTCACCTTCTTGGCATGAGCCAAAGCTCTCCACCTGGCCTTGGTCTGCTTCTCCTGTTGTCATTTTAAGTAAAGACAGCTCATTCTCCTAACTCCCATGCTTAGGATCCACTGCTGTTTCCAAACCATGACACCTCAATCCTTTTGTTTTTAAATGGAGCTACAATTTACCTATCAAAAGGTTCAAACTTTTAAAGCATACATTTCAGTAGTTTAAGCATGTTCAAAATATTGTACATTCCTCATTTTATATAATTTAAGAGTATTCACATCACTCTACGAAGAAACCCTCTCTATTGATGGTCATTCTCTATTCCCTCCTTCTTGCAGTACCTGCTGTCTGTATATACATTTGATTATTTTGGATGTTTCATATCAATGGAAGCATACATTATATCACCATTGTGTCTGACTTAACATAATATTTTAAGATTTATTCATGTTTTGGCATGTATTAGCCCTCTTTCTCTTTATAGCTAAATAATATTCAATTTTATAGATATACAGTTTATCCATTCTCCAAATTGATCAGTTTGTCAGATTTTGAAAAAACAGCATCAAGATTTTGACAAGGAGTGTACTGAGTCTACAAACCAGGTCCAGGTATATTACCATCTTAATAATATTGCCTTGTCACATTCATGAATCCATGGCATCGTTTCACTTATTTGGATCTTGAGTAGCTTCTTTCAACAATGTTGTATATTTTTCAGTGGACATGTACTTTTTAAAACAAATATATACCAAAGTATTTTATTTGTTCCAATTGTTTTGATGTTATTTAAATGAAATTATTTCCTTAATTTCATTTTCTGATTGCTCAGCTGATTTTTGTATGTTGATCTTATGCCCTGTGACTTTGCTGAATTTGTTTATTAGGTCTAATTATTCCTTAGGATTTTGTCAAATTGTCATCTGTAAATAGCTGTAGTTTACTTTTTCCTTTCCAATGTGTATGTCTTTCATTTCACATTCTTGTGTATTGTTCGACTAAGAACTTCCATTTCACTATTGCATAGAGGTAGCAAGAAAGGGGACTGCTGTTATAATTCTGATGTTCAGTATAGTGGTATTGTTGTGGGATCATTTGTGTGCTCGTGCGTGTGTGTGTGTGTGTGTGTGTGTGTGTGTGTGTGATGCTGAGAATCTGAAGGCCTTACACATGCTAAGGAAGCACTCTCTGATGAGCTGTATCCCCACCCCAAAACTGTGCGATTTTTAAAAATAGGTTGTGAGTATTTCTGCAATTGTCTCTTAAAAGAGCCCTTCAAAATTTCTCAGAAACAATTTTTGTAAGAACTGAGTTCATTTAATGTTTATGTGCTGTAGTTACAGTCCTATTTAGTCTGTCTGTTTTATTTTCAGTGTTTGAATCTTTGGAAACAATATTTTACTGTTACCACTCTAAATGTCACTATCATTTTACATGTTTTCAAAATTTGTTGACTTGGAGCCTGGGAGGAGTAGCAAGAAGCAGCAGCCAACTTGCCCTTCTTGTAACCTGATGCAAGCCATGTAGGTCCCAGGAGGAGAACAACCAAATTTGCCCTTCCATGAGTGGGCAGAAGCCATGATGGGCCTGGGAGGAGTAATAAGAAGAACAAGAAGCCAATTCACTCTTCCCATGACCCAGTGCAAGCCATGAAGATTCCAGGAGAACAAGCCAAATTTGCCGTTCCTGTGAGTTAACAGAAGCCATGTTGGGCCTGAGAGGAGTAACAAAAGAAGCCAATTCATCCTTACCATGAGTCAACCAGTGAGTGGGTTGGGAGACAAGAACACTGCACCCCACCCCCACCAAAAGCAACTGGCTAATTTGGAAGACAGGTTGAGTTGATATCATCTGAGGTACCAAAGCCACTTAAAGCTTCTATTGTTTGATTGTGCAGACCTATGGCCAGTAGTCTGAGCATCTATTAAAAGGCTAACAACATGAAATACAGCAAATAAGGGGGATTTCATTCTGTCTTGTTTTTAAAATCCAACACTGTTCTAAATATTTTGTTTTGTTCTGTTTAATGTTTTGTTTCATTCAATGATCTAATTTGATTGGATTCATTCTGTTTTGTTTTGGTTGATTTTATTTTGTCTGATGGTATGGGCAGCAATTTTGAAAATAATAAGAGGCATTATGATACCTATTGTTGATTGCCTATTATCCTGTTTTGAATTCTTGTGTCACTTTCACTGTTTTGATTAGATTTATTCTGTTTTGTTGGTTTTATTCTCTTTAAGAGATGTTTTCATTCTTTTGTTTTAATTGGTTTTATTCTGTTTAGTTTTGTTTGATTTTATTGTGTCTGATGGTATGGACAACTATTTTGAAGAAAACAAGAGACATTATGGTAGCAGTTGTTGATTTCCTATTATCTTGTTTTGAAATACTGTATCATTTTCTTTGTTCTGATTCGCTTTATTCTGTTTTGTTTTGTTTGATTTTATTCTCTTTAAAATAAAAATTTTTTAATGTTTTTGACTTGTCAGCAACTAGAAAATCTTACACCTTCTGGTTTTATAAAGTGTACATATTTACCATAATCTTTTTAAAAAGAGAATAAGGTATAGAGAATGGTAGTCCAACTAAAGATAATACATACTTATGTATATATAGATACATATACACATATCAACCTAATTTTATTTGTATATAAATATACATTAAATCAAACAAATTGTAGTAATTTTGCTGATTTTAAAGTTGGTTTATTTTACAAATTTATAATGATATTTTAAAACATATAGTTAAATAGAATTATTTCATTCATTAATTTTTGCATTCAGTTTTTCCTACTTGGCATTTTTTATTTTGACATAATACAAGGTGGTTTTAATAAAGAAAATATAAAAAGCACCTTTATTTCTGTGATAAATAAAACAAAAATTCTTAACAAGATAATTAAATAATAACAATAGTTAATATGCTATGTATCATAATCTTAAAAGAATGGGCAAAATATTACTCAGACAAAAAAGACTTTCTTACAAAGAAAAAACAGATAAAATCAAAACTTTCTCTCCAGTGAACTAAGAGAAACTGGTAGTATAAATGTCTTTTGACTTATGAGGTGAGTTCATTTACATTCATATTTATATTTGGTAGATAATGACTTGTTCCTACCACTGTATTAGTTTCCTGTTAAGGATGTTCTGGTTTCTTCCTTTCTGCTTGATTACTAGCCCTACCTGATATATTCATTTCACTGGACTTTTTGGCATTGTGAGAGGTCTCTAAGTTATCTTGGAGAATTTCTTGGATTTTTGGTTTGGTGGTCATGAATTTCTCTAAATTTTCTTTATCATGGAAGTATCTTATTTCCCCATCAATTTTGAAAGATAAATTTGCTGAATATAACAGAGTTGGAAGTTATTTTCTTTAAGAGCTTGAAACACTTCATTCCGTGTTCTCCTTGCCTTTATGGTTTGTGTTGAGAAATCTGTTGTAATTCTGGTAGGTTTTCCATCATAAGTGATTGTTTTGTTTTTTAGCAGCCTTTAAGATTCTTTTTTTAAATATTGTATTTGTGGTATTTTAATTAACATGAAGTGCTTTTTTTTTCTGATCATGACTATTCAGCTTGTATATGCTTGACTTACCTTTTTCTTTTGTGTCGGGAAAGTTTTCTGCTATTGTGTAAACATTTTTTGCACTCTGTGCTGTCTTCTGTTGTTTATTTGTTTGTTTGTTTAGTACCGGGGATCAAACTGATGACCTTGCACTTGCAAGGCAGGCACTTGTGCTGCTGTGCTAAATCCCTGGCCCTCACTAATTCTTCACTAATTCCAATTATAGTTGTACCTTGGTTTGTGGACTAATGTTTTAAAATGTTGGGGAAGATGGCTGTGTTTGTGTTTGGGTGAGGAAGATTATTGTTGTGTTTCTCACCTGAGGTGGAGTTTTCGAATGGAAGCAAAATTTTGCTAAAGGCTTTTGTTTGTGAACTGAGTTGTTTGCAATCACAAGTGTTTATGTATTGAGGTATTACTCTACTCTTATATTAGTCCTCTCTGAGTCATCTAGGAGTTGTTGGGTCCATTTTTCATATTACCTTATTGTTTTTTGTTTATTTGTTGTTTTCTGAGGTATTTCTGATTAATTGATCATTAACCTCAGCCCTGTCCTGTCTTTACCTTGGTTGTTTCTGCTACCCATACTTTCAATCATGTTTTTAATATCCTCGATTTCTATGTGGAACTTCCTCATGAATTTCCATTGTTTTCTATGCTGGGCATTCATGTTTAATATCTCTTTCTTTTGCTTTGCTAGCTGTTTATTATTGTCTTCTGTACACTTGCTAATCATCAGTTTTATTTTGGTCATTATATGATTAGTTATATCTTTTTAAAATTTACCTACATTGATACATTTCTGACCTATCTTCTGTGTAGATTATGACTTCCTCTCCTTCAGTAACTCTGTATCAATTTTGCAGGAGTCATTTTGTTGCCTTGTCTTCTCATGTTTCATGATTTATAAGAAAGAAGAGTTGCTCAGAGAACAGTTGCTCAGAGGTTAACTTGCTCTGGCAATGTGTTTTTTATTGTAATGATTATTTTTATTTGAGCATTCACCATATATTGTAATCACCGCATACATATTCTAACATATCAAGTCCAGCAATAGAGATAACCAAAGTATGACAACACTGAGAGGTACCTAGTTCAATTTAGGTAGGAACAGGGGCTTGTAGAAAACTCCAGCTAGTCCTAAAAAGATAAATAGGAATAAGCTATGCAAAAGAAAGATAAGGACAAGAGAGAGGTAGAGCATGCCAAACAGCATGATGAGTCTAATGGTAGTGTTGTTCAGTCTACAAGGAAATCAATAAACTAGAATCACCTTTAATGAAAATTTAAATTATCAAACTACCCATATGTGTTTATCTGTCTTGGTACCAATATGAAGTCATTTCCAGTTGATAAATGTAACATGTTTGGAGAAAGAGAGTAAATATATGAAATGTTATATGTGGCCTACAGTTGTGGGTAATAAATATGGTTAATTCAGAAGATGAGAAGAATTATTTGATACAGTTACTGTAATGATTCAATATTAGAAATGTGATTTTATATATTCTCACCTTTCAAAATGATATTTTTGATTAGATTATAAGTATTTAGAGCTATAAAGCAGTTATATTTTAAGCTATGTTTGAAAATCCATCCTAAGGAAAATCTCCAAAATTCAGGAAAACATTCTATGGGGATAAGATATTTATTGCAGTAATGTTTATCATTTAGAAAAATAGAAAGAAAATTAAAGTTTAAAAACATTTAACATAATTTATATTGCATTTACTTGATCAGATATTGAGTATTAAAATCACAGTTATAAAAACTATATAACAATATGGAAAAATTATGACCAGAGTAATAAATAAATTAAATGTAAACTAAATTTCATATGAACTAGTTATAACAAGTTTAAAAAGACGTAGATTAAAAAAACAAAAGAAAATAAGGACATCAAATTCCAACTGTAGTTGTATTACAGTGGTGAGAGTTGGTAGCATTTTGTTCAGTCTCATAAATGTTCTGTTCTGTGGTTGTCTTTTAATGTTAAAAATCATATAGATGCTTATGTTTATCTGTGTATAGTGTTTCTTAAATACTTGGGTATGAATTTCTTAAATGATATAATAGAGTATAAAATGGAGGTTTCATCTGATTTTCCCCAATAATTGCAGTAAGATCATAGGCCGTGCCATTTATTAATGGAGTCCTGCTTGAAATCTCACAGTTCCACTACATATTAGTTGAGTTTAGTACATATATTAATGTATTACTGCTTAACTATCGAATGACTTTGGAAGTGTTGAGTTCTTCCTTTCTTTCTTAGTTTCTTTTGGATTTTTTTGAGACAAGATCTCACTGTATAGTTCAGGTTGGCCTTTAACTCATTTATATAGCCCAGGCTGGCCTCAAACTAAGAAATCTTCCTTTCTCAACCACCCAAGTGTTGGGATTACAGGCATGCTCCATCACTCCCACTCTTGTTGAGTACTTTAACACAGTGACTCCTAATAACTTCCACATTTTTATTTGTTTATCTACTTAATGCTAATTAGTATGTACTTAAAATATATGAGTGTTTTATTTTACAGGTTCTACAAATAGAAGAATTAAAACACCAGATTTCTACAATAAAATGTCAAAATGAACAGCTAGAGACAGCAGTCATACAGGAAGTACTGCACGAGTTCTGCTGCACAAGAATCAGTACAATCTTCTGCAATCACAGCTGGGTAGGTCTAGCTCATCATTAGCACCATCAAGTCCAAGTCATTCTCTCCTGGGACCAACCAAACAGATTCTTTTTGTGGACTGAGTTTAAAACAAAGTTGTTTAGTAATTAAGAGTAATTAAGACTGATCTTTAAATTTGAAGTCCAAGTACCTTGCATCTGATCCATTGATTATTGTCCCAGACTGAGACCCGACTGGAACTTCTGATTTATGTAGTCTAGGTTTGGTATGGACATCAGTAATTATTACAAGTTTCTCTTTGATTCTAATATGTAGACAGTTGAGAATTATCTAATCTTTCAATTTCTTCATCTGCAAAATGGAGATAATACCATTCATATCTGAGAATTAAATGAATATATATAAAAATCTATTTCCATCCCTGGAAAATAGTAAGAGATCACATGTTTGTAAATAGTATCATCATATAGTGTTACTGTTTGGAATACCAGTTACTTAAAAGTACAAAATTTGCTATATATGTCAGTGACATATGTCATATGACATATGTCAGGAAATATTGTTTGTTTTTATTTATGACAATAATTTTTCAGTTATTTCAGCACGTATAGAAAGTCATTCCTTTATAAAAATAATTTTACTTACTCTTGAGATTATTGACAAAATTGGAATGGACACTACTGTAATTCTTAACTGTGCAATACCAACCATCCAGTTTAGTTAAGAGTATGCTGTTAGTGCTCCCAGACACCCTGAAAATAGCATCAGTGTGCTATTTTTATCAGTATAATTTTCAATAAAGATGAAACATGATTACAAAGTGCTGCCACACTAACTGAATTGGGGAAACTAAATATTTGAGTATTATGTTTAGATTAATATTATATTTCAGTTTTTCAGCTTAAAAATTAAAAACTTAAGTTTTATGCTGGCTTTTCAAATTTTATACCTGTTTGATAGGAAAAGACAATCAGCAACAAGGTTCTTGTAGTGAGGGGACTCAGATGAATGATATTCACACAGAAGGAATTAGTAGGTTGCAAGAAAAGCTGAAGAATTTAAAAAGTAATCAGGAACCTTTACAAAGCCCACTGGATGAAAAGGACTCTTTGATTAAAAAGTTGATAAGTAAATTCTAAGAAAATTTAAATAAAAGATCAAGAGTAATTCTCATTGTTTCTGTTTTTCTCTTATGTTTTTGTTTTTGTGGTACTTCAGGTTGAGCCCAAATAAAAACATAAGGGAATGAATAGCTTTTCAAACTAAAATTATTGAATCAAACTTTTTGTTTTTTCTCCATAAAGCATTCTGTTCCTGACCATGAGCATCTAAATGCCCTTATTATTTAATATAAGTAGAGGCATAAGATGGTAGTATGCATCTGAAAACCAATCTGCTCTATTAGTTTACTTAGCTACATTCCTAAATGATGAATGGTTTGTCTTTGACCTTGACATCTTTTTTCCCAGTCAATAAAGTTAAGGGTTCTGGCTGGGAGGATCAGTGACTTCACTGGGCTCCAATATCCTGAGAGGCTCTGTTCCCAAGGTGCTGAGGTCTTGTTACTCCTCACCACTAAGAAGCACTGTGCAGAGAGAGAGGCAGCTCTCAGTCCTGTCTTGAACCCACTTGGACACAACGTGAAGACACAGACCTTCGTAAGGTCTGTGGAAGGAAGGGGAACACTCTAGGAGCTGCAGACCTCTGTGGGGGACACATTTTGCAGGCAGGCTGCCTTCCCCAGGAGAACACTTTGAAAGCTGGAAATACAAACTTTATGCTGAAAAACTCCGGAATTTAAATATCTGGCTGAGGGCAATTAAGATAGAAAAGGCAGGTATGGATAGGATTTTGGTACAGCTTTATAAGACAACTGGTTATTTTCCTGATATAAAATTCTGGTGGCACTGATGTCACCACAAGTAAATAGTTCATCTAAAAAATTCAAGTCAGAAAACATCTACTACTCTCCTCCTATTATTCAAGCGTGCTATAGTTTTAGCAGCCTATATGATATGGCTTGAAAGCAAATGCAACCCATTTCTTGAAAGCCCTTGCAATTAAAATGCCTGGCTTTATTACTTGTTTATATTATGGAGACAAATAGACATGGATCCCAAATGAAATTGTGCTACCTATTATTGTTGATACTAGACAAATTATACACCTAACGTTTATACACAGTTGCTTAGATTTCTGAGTTGTAAAATGAGAATAATATTTACCTTAGAAAATTATGTCACATCTTTGTCTGCTGTCACATATAAATGTGTCCGCACAACATACAACGCACCACAGACACTCAGTTTGTGCAGTCACTATGGCTGTTCTTTCTGGGAATGTGACAGCAGGTAGAATGTCTAGATTAACAAATAGGTTTGTGGAAAATCTCAATCATAGAAGGAATCACTACTTTTGAATCTCAGATATGATAATCTGATTCATGAGTTCTCCACTATCAACCACAAAAATCTGTCTTTCCAAAAGTGATGTAACAATTCAGATCAATATAGATATACATAAACACAACTACTGTATTAGTCACTCTCATTGCTGAGACAAAGCACCCAGCAACTGAAACTTAAGGGACAGGTTTATTTTGGCCCATGAGAATTCCATGCAGAAGGTCACAGCAGAGGAAAAGTGCTCAAACCATGTCAGCCAACAAGCAGGCAGAGAAAGGAGATGCCAGGGAATGGAAAACATCCTTCCAGGTCATGTCCAGTGAGCTACTTCTATTATGGTTTGATATAAAGAACTCTCTTTTGTATCTGAGAGTTGTGGCTATTGAAGTTTGTGGGTAAGTACTTGGAGGGAGTGCAGGGTCTGTCCGCTGCTGAATAAAATTCTAGTGGGGATTCAGGCCAAACTCAAGTGCAGGGAATAATGTCCAAGGGCAAATTGCACAAATCTTGTGAAGCCTCTTTGATTCTCCTTCAGTCCTATTTAATCACTTTGCTACCTATATTCTGTGTTTCTGTGCAAGTAGATTTTTTGTGTTTCAGTGTGGTTCCAAGTGGTGTGAATAGGAGAATATAATGTTATAGCCAAAAAGCTTGTGATTTATCAGCCTCGCGCTCAACACCTGAGTCAATTCAATTAGTTATGGGCTTGGCTTATCACTGCCCATGTATTTTTGATATGTCAACATTAAGTGGTTTTTGATGTCAATATTAAGTACATTCTACAACTGAAGGCTGGTGCGGCTGGTAGCAGAGACTGATACTTAAGTCTTGATTTTGCAGCATTAATCATGGAATGACATTTTATCCTTATGACAATCATAAGCACAGTATGCCACTCTGCATACTGGGCTGTCAGCACTGCCAGCAATTTTGCTTGTACCTTTGCCCAAAAAACTTGAAGAATGCCTTGCTCATCAATATGTTCCACACCATCAAGCCTCAGGAGAAAACACATTTTACTACAAAGGAGATATGACAATGAGCTTGTGACTATGGAATCATCCCAAAATAGCTGGCCTAATACAGTGGTGAGATGACCTGTTAAAAGCTCAGCTAACTGACTGGAAGTGGTGGCACATGCCCATAATCCCAGCTGCTTGGGAGGTTAAGGCCAGAGGATCATAATCTTATTTCAAATTTTTTTTGAAAAGGGAGGGGAACCTAGGGGTGTAACTCAGTGATCCTTGGATTCAGTGGCAAGTACTACAAAATGAATGAGTAATAAATAGAAGCACAGATGTGCTGCTGGCCAGAAGACTGCACTGACATACAGACCCTTTCTGTAATCCAGGATATGGCATGAGCTCTGAGACTGGCTCAAAGTGCCACCTCTCCTCAGAATGTATGATGCTGCAAACAACGCATGTGGGAGTTGCTTCTTTCAGGGTAGATCGGGGGCAGTAAGGTGAGAATATCAGCCTCCCAAGAACTGAAAGGACAGACACACACCACCATGCCTAGTGCCATACTTTTTAAACTTGTTATCATACATCTGTCAAAAAGATTATAAACTAACCTGAAAGCACTGTTGTAGGTGTAGCACAAGCACTGCCGTGGATTACTATCAGTTCATCTTCTATTTTTCATTGTTGTTTATTTCACAATTATATTTCTTAGTTTTCAAATTTGTTATACTCTTATTTGTTTGCAGCTTAATTACATTAAGATAAAGATGTACTTCATATCATTTTGATCTTCTGAATTTTGTTGACTCCTATTATGGTCAGTGTATGGTCACTGTATTGTCTTGTATAGCCAAGAAGGATATGTACTCTGTCTTATCTGTTCTGCATTCCATACTGGACAACAGTTCCCAGCTGCTTGATCACTGGTCATTACTCACTGACTTGAACAAACTGTCATCAGGCTGCTCTCAAATGCTGCCTCAGTCTCAGCATTTGACTCATGCTTACATTTAGAAGACAGCCAGGAGACAAGCTTGCTCCCTCAGATCCTCATTCCAAGAATCTGGAGACCAAAGAAATGCTCCTGTGAGTCCATGGAGATTCTGCTGCATGCTCCCCTGTTCCGCTGGCTGCCCTCTCTCAGACACTTTCTGCTGGCTCTGCTCACCCCTCCTTCCAGGACAGGAGTGCTCTTCCTGTTTCATTTTTAGGGCTTGTTTTTTTTTTTTTTTGCTTTGTTTTGTTTGTCTTTTTGAGACTGAGTTTCACTATGTATTTCAGGCTAGACTTGAACTCACTTTGTAGCCCAGGCTGGCCTCAAACTTGCAGCAATCCTCCTGCCTCAGCCTTCCAAGTGCCGGTATTATAGGCATGTGCCACCATGCCTGGCTTCCTGTTTAATTCTGAGATCCTCGCTGGTCCTGAAGGAGGGGGGTCTCTCTGCACTGCAATAGTCTTTTCTAACAGCCTCTCAACCCTGGCTGTATTTTTGGCAGTGCACAACCATTAGATCTATCTGTTCACCTTCTTAGAGAAATTGCCTACCTTCTAAACTGTTTTGTCTTCTTACCTGCTGTTTCTTGGAGAACTATTTTAAACCAATCACTTTGGAAGTAGGTCTACTTAACTTTTAGTTAGATTGCTATTTATTTCAAAATTTAAGACTTTTATGTGCATACAAATTAATTTTTTTCTAATAAGTTGAATTCCTTATCATTAGAATTCAGTTTTCATATCCTTAGTAATGCTCTTTGCTTTAAAATTGTTTGAAATAAAATGACTAAAACATATTTTGCTCGTTATTTTTTATTCTTTTGCTCACAAACTTTTGAATTTACAATTTAGACCCTCATCCTTTTTTGTTTTCTTTGGCCAGTAGTAGGGATTGAACCAGGGCCTTCACTCTGAGCCAAATCCCTGGCCTGTTTTTTAAACAAGATCATGCTAAATTGCTCAGTTTGAGTGGTTACATGAAATTCACCTTCTTTAGCCTCCCATAGTGTGGGACTATAGTCATGCACCACTGCAGTTGTTTCACTTTCTTTTCAGTCACAATCTTTTGTCAATGTAGAAAATTTCTTGTTTACATTTAAAATACTAATATTTTAACTGGGCATGGTGGCACCTGCTTGTAATCCCACCTACTCAAGGGGCCAACCTGGACACTTTAGCAACTTGGTGAGACACTATCTCAAAATAAACAGAATTCAAAACAAGTGTTGAGGATGCAGCTCAGCAGGAAAGCCCTGGGTTCAATCTCCAGTACTGGAAGAAGAAAAAAACTTTAAATGAAAGTAAAAACCAAGAAAAATAATTTAAAGGACTGTAATGGAAGGTTTGAGGAGGTTATTACAACGTAACAGAAGCTCACTTGTAACTTGAAAAGAAAATGTCACCTGATGATGCCAAAAACATAGTTTCAACCTAACTTGCTATCCATTCTAAAAAATCAGTTCTTTCTGTTAACAGGTCCAACTCAATATCATTTATCCAAGATAAAAATATAAGGATCGTATTTGATCCTTTCTGCACCTTTTGGCCTGCATTCACATATGACCAAATCTTGCCAAGTTTTATCACCTAAGTCTCCATACTTCTCATCTGCCCCTCCACACGAATTAGTGCGAGCTTTATAGTCTCACCAACAAACATGGATTTCAAATCTGTCCTACCAATTCCTGAGAGAACCTGGCCAAGCTTAAATTCTCCAAGTCTTACATTCCCCTGTCAACATTGGGTCGAACAGTCCACTTGAACCCCAGCCTTTGGCCTATGTTCAGTGGGAGCAAAGACACATTGTGGCTTAAACAGTAACCACAGTGGCAGGGGAGGTGGCAAAGATGCCTGCAGTGCAAGTAGGGCATGTCAAAGACTCATGGGCCCCAAACCTACATGTAGTAGAAAACTGTGTTTGGCTGGATACTAAGACTGCAGATCTTTGAAAGAAACCACTCATTCAGTTGGACAGGCATTTTTTTTCTTTGATTCGATCTTTTTCAAATTCCTATTTTGTATTATTTTCATCTTTCCTTCATTAAGTTTTTTGGATGTATTGAGGTTTTACTCCCACTTGTTAAAATTGTTTTTATTTAATTTTAAAGAGAATAGAACAGAGCAACGAAAGGAATCGAAACAGTGATAAGACAGTAGGAAATCTACAATAGTTACTATAGTGCATATTGTTGTCCTCTAAATAGTTGCTCAGCTTTAGACTTGTAAAGTCAATCAAACAATACACTCTCATTTTTAAAATTTCTTATTTTTTTAACCATTTATCTTTTTTTCCCATACAACTTTTTTCTCTTCTTCTTTCATCTGTTTTTTGTTTTTTTTTGTACTGGGAATTGAATTTACAACCCCTCACTCGTGAGGCAGGCACGTATGCCACTGAGCTAAAAGCCCTGGCCCTTTTCTTTTTCTTGTTTCTTCTAGCAACTGTTCTCTATCAGTTAATTTCCTTTGATTCCTTAATAGGACCTCCTGTCTTTTCTGTCTCATATTCCAATGATCAATTCTTTTGTTTTTTTATTCTCTGGCTCCCCACCCCCATCACCTTTACCAATATAACTACTAAGCTTCATGAATATCTAGATAGTTAATTTTACATTATTGCCATTGAATACTATGCTATTGTTAGTAGAGATCAAGTTGTTGCATTTAGTAGATATTACTGTAGGTCAATTGTCGGTCCATATTTGATTTATCTCTGTATTTATACTATAGTTATAGATCATTTTTGTAGGGACAAGGGTGCTACTTTATTGGTCCTTGAGGTTTGTCAATATTCAGTTTGTATTTAATGCTATATAGTTGATACTGAATATATTTTTATAGCCGAGGGATCACAGCTATTGCTGTTGGTTTTCTTGAGATGCCACTATCTAGAGAGTCTAGGGGTCATTAACAAGACTGTGGCCCATTATGGGAGAACTGGATACTAGGCCAAACATGAAGTAATCTCTAATCTCAAGTAAATAGATGTGTTCACATTCTGGAACAAAGGCCAAGGCCAATAGCCACATCTAGTGGACACCACTGAAAAGTAGACATTAAAGAGGTTAAAGATATTAAAGACATTAAAGAGGTCTCCATAGTAGAAACAAAGTTTCCCACTACAATAAACTCACAAGCCTCAACACAAAATACACAAACAAAAATAGAAACATGAGTTTACAAGCCAACAAAATGCCTTGAAAAACTCCCAATTTTCCCAAACCTGATCAATGGAGGACTGAAGAGGAGGAAACCAAAAGCCTCACACATGAATTGTTCAAAATGGTATCAAAAAAGATACAAAACAGTTCAATAAGACAATTGGCATTCTCACAGAAGATATAAGTAATAAGATATTGGGCCAAGTAAGATCATACAAGAAAGGTATTTCCCCAAAACTCAGACTAAAACTCAAAAGATGAACAAACAATATTCCATGTAACAGGAACTTCTGAAAAAGCAGGTATAACCATTCTTACATTCAGATACTAGGCCAAACATGCAGAGAAAGTGGACTTGAGCTAAAACTTATCAAAAGAGACAAAGAAAGTCAATACACATTGCTTAAGGGAATAATCCAACAGGAAGAGGTAACAATTATTAACATATATGCACTGAACAATGCTGCACACAAAACTTCATAAAACATGTACCACTGGGCACAAAAGATGAGATAGATACAAACACCATTATAATGGGGGACCTCAATACCCCACTATCACAGATAGAAAGATAAACTAGGTAAAAAAAATCAACAAATATCAGAGTTTAAATAAAACTTTTCAACAGAATGGGCTAAAGAAGTACCTACAGTGTATTCTACCTAACAACAACAGAATTCACATTGTTTTTGGCAGCATACAGACATTTCTGCAACAGTTCATATACCATCCAATAAATTAGCTTTCAGAAAATATAAAAGAATTGTACTTATACCATACATAATATGACTGTAGCACAATAAAGTTAAAAATCAATGACAAAAAGAAACACAGACATTAGGCAAATATATATAACTCATAAGTTAAACTATGCATCACACAAGGAATCAAGGAAGAAATGTTTCTAGAACTAAATGACAACAACAGTACAACATATCATAACTTATGGGACACAACAAAAGTGCTCCTAAGAGGAAAGTTTATTACTATGAATGCCCACATCACAAAAATAGAGGGAAAAAAATAGAGTGAGCCCAAATAACCTAACAATGTATTCCAAGGTCCTACAATAACAAAACACTACAAATGTAAAGCTTTTACAAGCAAGCAAATTATAAACATAGAGCACAAATCAATGGATTGAGACAAAAAATATGACTTGGTTCTTCAAAAATGAAAACAAAATAGATAATCACTTAGCCAATCTAACCAAAACAAGGAGAGAAAAAAGTGAAACCAATCTAATTAGAATCGAAGAAAGTGAGACAAAATCCATGCTGCCAGAACCAGGAAGATACGCATCCAGCACCCAGAGGACACTGCCATTCATGAGCCCTGTGGTAGCAAAGCCAGGAAGGTTTGGGAAGTTCAGGGAAAACCCCCAGCCAACACCAATACTTACAAGCCCCAAATCAGAGCTGGGAGGACCCGGGAAACATATGCACCACCTTTAGATCTTGGGTTCTCCACAGGACAGGAAAAAAGAGTTGACAACCAACAGACTGAACTGATCAAGAAGAGACCAACAGGCAAACAATTAAGCAGAGTGGAAAGGTAAAGAATCAACAGCAGAAAAATAACATTTCAAAAGAAAACCCATATATCAGTTATAACCATTAATGTAAATGGCCTCAATTCACCAATTAAAAGAAACAGACTGGCAAAATGGATCAAGAAATAACATCCAACCATATGCTGTATACAGGAAACCCATATAACCCCAAAAGGAAACACATAGACTGAAAGTCAAAGGATGGAAAACAATATTCCATGCAACAGAATCCTAAAATAAAAATCAGGGGTAACCATTTTGTTTGCAGACAGTAAGAACTACATACTAGTTAGGGGAAAACTTGAAGAGGAGATAACAATCTTTTTTAAAATTTTATTTAAAGAGAGGGGAAAAAAGCAAAACAGAAAAAAGGGTAAAAATAATACAGAATTTCAAAAAAAATAAACAGTAAGAAATCACTAGTTGATACATTACATATTGTCTTCTTGGATATAGTTGTTCAAGTCACAGAATTAAAGCATAAAAAGTAGACATTCAAACAGTGAGGCTGCAAACAGTTCTGTTCACCATCCAACAAAAACTTAGCAACATAGTTATCAATCCTACACACTTAAATATACATGCAGTTATATCCTTTAGAGCACTTTCTTTTCCTCCTTTTGCTTTTTTAAAGTCCATTATCTGTTTAGTTATATCATGTTTCAGGTTGCTCACTACCTTACGGATCTGTTTTGCTGCTGTTATTTACTTTTTAAATTTTTTCTTATCTATTATTATTTTTTATTTTATTTATTTATTTTATTTTGAAGATAGTAAAATACAGCAGAACAAGACAGGACAAAGCCAATTGAGGCAGTGTAGTGAAACTGGTACAGAACCTCACAGGAGGTTACTGGGATAACAGCAATAGGTACAATAGTATATCTGGTTTTCTTCACAATAGTTGTTCCTTCAATCAGGTAGAGCAATATCAAAGGAAATACAGAAATTATAAAAACAGAATATTGAATAGAACAATACCATTGATCAGAACAGAGCAAAACAGAGATAAAAATATTTGCCTTCAAAGAGATGGCAGAAGAAAATCCCCCTTATTTGCTATATTGCCTATAGTTAGACTTGCAAGAGATACTCAGATTTCTGGCTCTCACTTGCTAGTGGGGGGTGGGTGTGGGCAGGGAGAGATGAGACGGATGTTTGATTCTTAGCCCATGCACCAGTACGCTCACAGCCACCCACCACAGCGGTGAGCTGGTTGCCTATTTTCCCAGCACCCCAAGTTCCAACATGGTGCAGATTTTAGGAAACGCTGATATGGTTCTCACCCTGGGGCGGCCACGGCTTGGGAGGCCACAGCCACTTAACAGAGCAGCATGCTAGCCAGCTAGCCTGTTTTCCCAGCATCCCGACTTCCAACATCAACAATCTTAAATATCTATGCTCCAAATTCAGGAGCATCCAGCTATACAAAACAAATATTAACGGAAGTGAAAAATCAAATAAGCAATAACACAATTATAACAGGAGACCTTAAAACACCATTGACACAAAGGGACAGATCAACTAGATAGAAAGTCAGCAAAGAAATAACAGAACTGAATCACATCTGTGAAGAAATGGACATGGTGTACCTATACAGTATTCCACCCAACAACATCAGAATATACATTCTTCTCAGCAGCACATAGAACGTTCTCTAAAATAGACCACATACTAGCCCACAGAACATGCTTAAGTAAATGCAAAAGAACTGAAATTATCCCATGCATGTTATCAGATCATAGCATCATGAAAATGAAAATTAATGACAAAAGAAATTGCCAAAATGCCACAAACACATGGAAATTGAATAAACACTCCTGAGCAATCAGTGGGTCACAGAGGAAATTAAGGAAGAAATTAAACAATATCTACCAGCAAACGAAAATACAAAAACATCTTACCGGAACCTGTGGGACGCAATGAAAGCAGTCCTTAGAGGAAAATTTATTGCAGTGAACTCCCACATCAGGAAAACAGAATGAACACAAATAAACAACCTGATGCTACACCTCAAACATCTAGAGAAAGAAGAGCAAGTCAAGCCCAAAAGCAGAAGAAGGGAGGAAATTATAAAGATCACAGCAGAAATCAATGCAATAGAAACTACAAAAACAATACAAAGAATCAAAGAATCAAAGAGTTGGTTCCTTGAAAGAATAAATAAAATTGATCAGCCCCTAGCCAACCTTATTTTAAAAAGGAAAGAAAAATTCAAATTCATGCAATAAAGAATGAAAAGAGTGGAAATCCCTACAGACTCTGTGGAAATACAGAAGATCATCAATACTTATTTTGAAAACCTCTAATAGGCTTAATAACACAAAAGAAATGGACAGATTCCTAAAAACATATGAATTAACAAAGCTGGATCAACAAGATGTAAAACTGCTGAATAACCCAATTTCTATTAATGAAATTGAAAATGTAATCAAGTCCCTACCAACAAAGAAAAGCCCAGGTCCAGACATATCCACTGTGGAATTCTACAAGAAATTCAAAGAAAATTTAATTCTGACACTCCTCAAACTCTTCAATGAAATTGAAAGGGAAACAATTCTCCCTAACTCATTCCTGGAAGCAAACATTACTCTAATACCAAAACCTGAGAAAGACCCAACCAAAAAAGAGAACTATAGGCCAATCTCCCTAATGAACATAGATGCAAAAATTCTCAATAAAATTTTGGCAAACAGAAAGCAGAAAATTACCAAGAATATCATACACCACAACCATGTGGGATTCATCCCAGGCATGCAGGGATGGTTCAACATATGTAAATCAATAAATGTAATCCACCATATCAATAGAGCCAAAAGTAGGAATCACATGATCATTTCTATAGATGCAGAAAAAGCTTTTGATAAGGTACAACACTCATTCATGGTAAGAACCTTACAGAGAATTAGAATAGATGGTCTTTACCTCAATATGATAAAGGTCATCTATGACAAACCAACAGCCAGCATCATATTAAACAGCCAAAAACTGAAATCCTTTATCTTAAAATCAGGAACATGACAAGTATGTCTGTTATCCTCACTCCTATTCAATATAGTGCTGGAAACACTAGCCAGGGCAATTAGACAAGAGAGAGAAATAAAGAGTAAGGATAGGAAAAGAAGTTAAATTATCATTATTTGCAGATGATATGATACTCTACACAGAAGACCCCAAAACTCCATTGAAAGACTCCTAGGTATAATAAATAAATTCAGTAATGTAGCTAGATACAAAGTCAACATTCAAAAATCAATAGTATTCCTATACACTAAAAACAAAACCACTGACAGAGAAATATGAGAAGCTACACCCTTCACAATAGCATCCAACAAATACTTAAGAATTAATCTAACAAAGGAGTAAAAGAGTTATCCAGGGAAAATTATAATACCCTGAAAAAAGAAATCGAAGAGGACCTCAGAAAATGGAAAGACATCCTCTGTTCGTGGATAGGAAGAACAAACATTGTGAAAATGGCCATTCTTCCAAAATTGTTATATAGATTTAATGCAATCCCAATCAAAATACCACTAGAATACCTCATAGATCTAGGGAAATCACTCCTAAAATTCATCTGGAACCAGAAGAGAGGTAGAATAGCAAATGCAATTCTAAGCAACAAAGGCAAGGCAGGAGGTATCACAATCCCTGACTTGAAGTCATACAACAAAGCTACTGTAATAAAATCAGCATGGTACTGGAATAAAAATAAACTTGAAGATCAATGGAATGGACTAGAACTACAACTACAAATACACTCAGCCACCCTATCTTTGATAAAAAGGCAAATTGCATCCACTGTAAGAAAGTCTCTTCAATAAATGGTGCTGGAAAAATTGGCTCTCCACATGCCAAAAACTAAAACTAGACCATGCCTATCACCATGTACTAAAATAATGTCTAAATGGATCAAAGATCTAAATATCAAAACAGAAACACTAAATCTACTGGAATACAAAGTAGGTAGAAATCTTGAAGACATAAGGGTAGGTAGAGAATTCATGAACAAGAATCAAACTGCATGCAAAATACTTCACAGAATCAATAATTAGGATCACGTCCTATTAAAGAGTTTTTGCAGGTCAAAACTCAGCATAGTGAAATCTTCAGCATAGTGAAAAGAAAATCCACAAATTGGGAAAAAAATCTTAGTGAACTATACCTCAGACAAAGGACTTCTGTCCAGAACATATAAAGAATTTTTAAAAATCAGATCCCCAAAATTCAAAGACCCATTCCAAAAATGGGCATCTGAGATGAATACACAGTTCTCAGATAAAGAAATACAAATGGCAAATAAATACATGAAAAAATGTTTGGCATCATTGGTCATTAAGAGAAATGGAAATTAAAACAACACTGAAGTTCCATCTCACTCCAGAAAGAATGGCCAGGATTAAGAAAACTATCAACAACAAATGCTGGAGAGGCTGCTTGATGGAGGAGGAGCTCTTCTGCACTGTTGTTGGAAGTGTAGACTGATGTAACCACTGTGGAGGTCAGTCTGGAGAATCCTCAAAAAGCTGGGATTGGAAGTCCCATTTGACCCAGCTATTCCACTTCTGGGAATATTCCCAGAAGAACTGAAAACATCATACAACAGTGATATATGTGCACCCATGTTTATAGCAGCACAATTTGTAATAGCCAGATCTTGAAAACAACCTAAATGTCCATCAACTGAGGAATGGATTAAAATGATGTTGTATTTTTATATAACAGAGTACTACTCAGCTATAAAGAATGATAACATTGAGATATTTATAAGCAAATGGATACAACTTGAGACCATACTCTTAAGTGAAATAAATCAAACTCACATGTGAAAATACCACGTAGTCTCCCTAGTGTAAGAAATGGTGAGAGTACATAAGATACAAAAAACTCAATAAATACAATGAAAGGATAAAAATCCACTTAAAGGGGAAAAATAATATCTCAGGGAAAATGAAAAGAAAAAGAAAAAGGAAGGGAAAACACACTTAGGATAGCTAAGATTATTGTGCTACAAATTCTATAAATTCTTGGAACAAAATAGTTAATATTCATAGCATTGGAACAATTGTGCATATTATTGTATCTGAAGATCATTATTGAAAATAACAACCCTAGTTATGCACACACCACCTTGTTTTGAAAGCCTATGTTATCAGTGTTTTAGGCTCTTTGCTATTGTTATTTATTTGTCTTTTCTGTTTCATGTTTTTCTAGGAATTTGTTTTGTTTTGTCTTGTTTTGTTTTTCCCTCTAATACAAAAAGCATAGGTATACATGTAGAGACTCATGCATGCATAGAACTTCTAAACAGTTTATGAGAATTGATTATAAAATGCATGATGAAATGAACAGCTACTTTGAAGAAAAACAGACACTAAGATACCCAGTGCTGATTCCATACAGTCATGATGTCAAACCTAATAATACTTTTATTCTTTGTTCAGAGTGATTTTAGTCTGTTTTTTTTTGTTTAATTTCAACCTATGTGAATGTATGGACAGCTATTTTGAAGAGAATGAGAGACATTATGGCAGCCATAGTTAACTTCCCAATTATCTGGTCTTGAAGACCTAAAATGCCTTCAGCATCCTGTTCTGATCAATTTTGTACTATTTTGTTTTGTATGAATTCATTGTATATGAAGATATGGACAACTATTTGGAAAAAAAACAAGAAACAATATGATAGACAGTGAAGATCTCTGGTTGTTTTGCTTTGAAATCTGTGTCTCTTACATTGTTTTCTTATGATCTATTTTGCTATGTTTAATTTTACCCTCTTTAAAATAATTTTTTTAAAAAAATAGCTAAGAAAAAGAAGAAGAAGAGACCAACAACCAGGAGGACAGTATTACCTCAGAACTAAAGTGATAGCCTACCAAAGAGACCAGAGGAGAGACAGCCTTGGGAGATAGGCTTGGAGAGGATGAGAGCAAACAGGAGCTCCTGGGATCCCTGGGGAGGCCCATTCTTAGACCAGAAAGATGACAGGGGCTATATTCAGTTGTGCAAGGCCAGGTTCAGTGGGAGTAACTGTCAAAGGAGGCTGTTCCTGAAGAAAAAAGCATTTAGTCCAGGGGTATATTTGAACTTGGGTATTGCTGGCAACACTTAGCAGAAAGCTTTTCTCTGAAATACTACAGGTAAACATATGGGGGACCTACTTGTTTTTACTAAAAGCAGAATGTTCTTTGTATTGGTAAAGAGCTTTTATGAGTGTTTCCTAGGGTTTCTCATTCCAGTTGATTGATGCAATTGTTGTTGCTGATTATGCTACTATAAACAAGGCAGTACAGCAGTGGCCAGCAAATGGTTTTTTCTCTATGCCAATATCTGGATTGCTGGTGGGTAAGCTGGGATCATAAACTATACTGTGGCTTGCTCCAGAAGAACAGGGCACTGGCCAAAAATTTACAAATGTCAGCTCAAAAAAACAAAACAAAGCAAAAAACCCAGAAACATAAAAAGACAAGGCAACAAAATGCCTCCCAACTCCTGAAAAATTAGTACAGGGGTCACTGAATGGGAGGAAATTATAAGCTACACAGAAGATAGATCAGAAAGGTTACCAATGGAGGTAAGACAGTTCTATAAAGTACTTGACAAATTTAAATAATATATAGATGATAGATTCTGCCAGCCTGAGGCTTAGCTATCTCTAACATGACTTCCACCCAACTTGGTACTGGGCCCTCTCCAAGAGGATCTCTTGGTACCAGGTATCTCTCCAAGAGTAACTTCTACATTCTCCTTCTAAACCTCCAGCTCCCTTTTTGCGTGTGTACTGAGCCCTCTCCAATCCCAATACTCCCCAACTCCCCAAGTGTTCCACCCCCCAGCTCCCAGTACATCTTTCTGTTTCCTGTTTTGCGCACACAGATGCTCCTTCAAATCAGCTGTTGATATATCATTTTGCCCATCTCCCAAACTCCTTCCCCAGCTAGACCTAATAAAAACACTTCTACTTCTTTGTTCTCACTGAGGGTGCCTGTGTCTCTTCTGCAGCCCTCCTATGCCACAATAAAGTCCTCTTTTCTCATTTCTTTGTCTCTCTTATCATGCCCAAATCTTATCAAGATCTTATCAGTAACTAATCATATAATGTCTGTAATGAAATGCATGGTCAGCAAGACTAGAGACAACACTATTAAACAATTAGTGGGGAGAAATAAAGAGATGCAAAACATGAATACTCAGGAACAATGGGAATCAATAAAAATTTCCACACAAATCAAGATATTAAAAACACGATTGAAAGTATGAGTAGCCAAAGAAATCAATGTTTTCTTGTTTTGTTTTGTCTTTTTGAGACAGGGTCTCACTGCAGTTTTAGGCTGGGCTTGAGCTCACTTTGTAGCCCTGGCTGGTCTCGAACTTGCAAACAATTCTCCTGCCTTAGCCTCCCAAATGCTGGGATTACAGGAGTACGTCACCACCCCCAGAAGAAGCAATCAATGCTAAGACAGTGTCAAACCTACAAGACAGAGCTGAAACCAATGATCAATTAATTAATCAGAAATACCTAACAAACTAAGGAAAATGAAAAATGGATGAAACTCTTCTAACATCTCAAAGAGGATTAAATAAGAAAAATTTGAATTGGTGAAAAATTGAAAGACAGCCCAAAGGGCATAAAGAAAATGTGTTTACACAAGTAATAGCAGAACACTTGCCAGACATGGAAAAAGAATTTAACATACAAATAGGTGAAGCATGTAGAACCTGGAACGTGGCTATGATCAGAAACAAAACAAAACAAACACTCTTTGAAACATCTTAATTAAAATATAGAAATACAACACAAAAACAGAATCTTAAAGCTATGAGAGAAAAATAATCACAGGAAAACCTACCAGAATTACAACAGATTTCTCAAACTATAAAATCAAGGGAGTACACAGAATGAAGTGTTTCAAGCTCTTAAAGAAAATAACTTCCAACCCAGACTGTTATATCCTAAAAAACTGTCTTTCAACATCAATGGTGAAATAACATGCTTCCATGATAAAGAAAAATCTAAAGAAATTTATGACCACCAATTCAACAGTAAAAATTCTCAAGTATATACTAGAAAGAGACAGTGAAGCTCAAAATGCCAAAAGGTTCAATAAAATGAATATATTAGGTAGAGCTGGCAATTAAGTAGAAGGGAAAAAAAATCAAAACAAAAACAGGAAATTAATGCAATGACAGGAATAAATCAATACCTATCAATTTTATTTTTTTTGTTTGTTTTTGTTTTGGGAATACCTATCAATTTTAAGCTACCAATGTAAATGGACACAACTGGCCAATCAAAAGACACAAATGATCAGACTGGATCAAGAAACAAAATCCAACAGTGTGCTTTAAACAAGAAATACATTTAACACATAAAGAAATTCATAGACTAAAAATCGAAAAATGGAAAACAATATTCAGTGCAACAAGAACCCCAAAATAAGCAGAAGTAGCTACTGGTTTTCAAGCCAAAGTTGATCAAAAGAAAGATATTACATATTGGTTAACAGAACTATCCAGCAGAGATAACAATTAAAAACATATGTAGCAAATGATGGTGCACTTAATTTCATAAAATAAACACTAATGGATATAAAAGATCAGATAAACATCAATATATCACAGTGGGGAATATTAATAAACCACTATAACAAATTTAGATCAACTATACAAAAAATCAACAAAGCAGTATCAGCACTGAACTTAACCTTCAGAGAAATAGACTTAATTGGGCTATAGAGAGAGTAGAATACACATTCATTTTCAGCCACACATGGGACTTTCTCTAAAATACTGCACATACTAGTAATAAAACATGCATAAGAAAATGCCAAATAAAATTTTACCATGCATATTATCAGAGTACAGTGCAATAAACTAGAAATCAATAGTGAAAGAAGGCACATAAACTACAAAGATATAGAAGTTAAACAGCACACTCTTGAACAATCTATGGTCACAAAGGAAATTAAGGAAGAAATAAGACAGTTCCTAGAATTAAACAATAATGCTAGGAGCCACACATGGTGTCACATACTTGTAATCCCATGGCTTGACAGACTGTGAGTTTGAGGTCTAAGGTCAAGACCAGCCTGAACTATATAGTGAGACTGTATCTCAAAAACAAAAACACTTACCAAATGACAATATTAGAACAACATACCAGGACTTATGGAACACAATAAAAGCAGTTCTAGGAAGGATGCTTGCAGTGGTGAATGCCCACATCAGAAAAATAGAATGAGCTCATATAAATAACCTATCATGCATCTTAACTTCTTAGAAAAACAAGAACAACCCAAACTTGGAGCTTACATCAGGAAGAAAAACATAAAAATCACAGCAGAAATTAATGAAATCGAGACTAACATGCTTTATATCAATCAATGACTCAAAGCACAAGTTCTTGAATAGTAAATTAAATAGACAAATCCTTAGTCAATGTTTCCCAAACAGGGAAAGAAAAGGCACAGATAAAAGCAATTATAGATTTAAAAAGTGAAGTCACAATAGACACTGCTGAAATACTGAAAATTATAAAAAACTACTTCACAAACATATATACCAAAAAACTGGGGAGCTCAGAAGAAATGGAGATATTCCTAGATAATTATGAATTGCCAAAATTGAACCAAGAAACCTTAAAAATATTGAACAATCCAATAATAAAAAATGAAATTGAAGTAGTAATTTAAAATCTCCCAACTAAGAAGAGCCCATGACCTGATTAATCACAGCTGAATTCTGTAAGAACATCAGGGAAGATCTAACATCAGTACTCCTCATGCTTTTTAATCAAATTGAGACAGAATGTGTTCCTAAAATTATTTCCGGAAGCTGAATTACCATGATTCCAAAACCAGACAAGGATCTAACCAAATAGAGAACTATAAGCCGATTTTTCTAATGAACTTTAAGGGAAGAATAATTTTCTAAAAATACTGACAAACAAAATGCAACAAATTATCAAAAATATGATAGACCAGGACCAACCAGGCTGCATTCCAGGGATCCAAGGATGGCTTAATGTATGCAAATCAATAAATGTAGTATGTCACACAAATAGAATCAAGGT
>PVLA01009478.1:0-14438 GCA_004027455.1 Hydrochoerus hydrochaeris | reverse complement strand
ATTAAGAGCAAGACAAGGGTATCCTCTATTACCACTCCTATGCAACATACTACTCTACACATTAGCAAGTGCAGTCTGGCAAGAAAAAGAAATGAATGAGATATATACACCTTCTTTCCCTGAAAATAAGACCTATTCAGCCTTGAAAACTAGAGATTAAAAATGTGTCCCCAAGCAGCCCATCTTTGCTTTACTTTGTTCTTGCCATCACTCTGTTCTTGCTCAGTGGCAGGCAAAGCAAGTATAGGCTGATTTGGATTGGCACTTTTTTTTTGAGACAGAATCTCACTTTGCAGTGCAGGCTAGCCTTGAACTACGTAGCTCAGGCTAGTTTTGAACTCATGGTAATCCTCCTGCCTTAGCAGTGCTAAGATTACACCTGCACCTGCACCACCAGTCTCAGAGGGGCTGGCATTTTTTATTTCTTGTTTTCCAGGCTGATTACTTTCCAGCTAGCTCTAATTTTGGGTGAAACAAAGAAGAAAGGGAAGAATTTAAACTATCAGTATTTCTAGATGACATAATTTTCTAAATAGAAAGCCCAAAAATCCACCAAAATACTGTTAGAATTAATAATCAAATTAATAATATGGGGGGGATTTAGCTCAGTGGCATAAGCACCTGCCTGGCAAGAATGAAGTCATGAGTTTGATCCCCAGTACCAAAAAAGAAAAAAAAACATAAAAATAGTAATATGGGGACCAAGAATATAGCTCAGTGGCACAGCACCTACCTGGCACGAGTGAGGCCCTGACTTAATTCCCAGTACCAAAAAACCCCCATAAAAATTAGTTAATGTGGTTTATTTGGTTACTTTTTACTGGTTGCTGAGACAAAATACCTGATGCCCAAAGTTAGGAAAGGAAAGGTTTATTTCTTACAGTTAATGGAGATTTCAGTCCATATTCAGTTGACTACAAGGCAAGGTGGCAAGGTGGGGCCACAGTTGGTGGCAGCAGCAAACAGCAAGGCAGTGAACTGGCAAGAGAGAGACACACCTTCCCACCATTACATATCCTGGCTCCACCCCTAAGTGGGTGTAGCACTCACACCACCAATCCAAGCACTAGACAACGAACCAATCACAATGCATAATTGCATGAGGCATGGGGGGCCACTGACATAAACCATGACAGTGGTAGAATACAAAATCAACCCACAAAAATCAATAGCATTCCTGTACACTAATGATGAACCTACCAGGAAAGAAATTAAGGAAAAAACATTCATAATGGCATCAAGAAAAAGTAAATACTTAGGAATGAAACTGAGAAAGTGAAAGACCTCTACAATGAAAACTGAAGTACTCTGAAAAAGGGAAATGAAGACATCATAAAATGGAGAGCTATTCCCTGTTCCTGGATAGACAGAACCAATATAGTTAAATTGGACATCCTTCCAAAACTGATAAACAATGAAAAGTCCAACAGCAATCTTCACAGAACTGGAGCAAAAAATCCTAAAATTAAAGTTATCTTACAAAGCTATGATGAAAAAACAAAACACAAGATGCAGAAACAACCCCAAGTGCCTTCAACTATTTCATCTTGGACAAAATACATATTGGAGGAAAGATAGCCTATTTAATAAGTGGTGTTGGGAAAACTGGCTGTCCACATGCAGAAGATTGAATCTATATGCATCTGTCACCACATAGTAAGCTAAATACTACATGGATCAAAGTAAAAAATACTAAAACAGAAATACTTAACCTGCTACAAGACAAACTAGATAAAACTCTTGAAGTCATAGACATAGGCAAGAACTTTCTGAACAGAATCTTACTGGCCCAGGAAAGCATTCTGAGAATCAACAAATGATATCACATTGAATTAAAAAGTTTCTGCACAGCAGAAGAAACAACCAACAAACTGAAAAGACAACCTACAGGATGAGAAAAAAACTTTTGGCTAGCCATTCCTCAGACAGAGGACTCATCTAGAATATATAAAGAATGCAAAAAAAAAAAAATCAAACTCACCAAAATAAAACATCCAATAAAAATAGGGAAATAAAATGAATAGACACTTTATAAAAGAAGCAAAAATGGACAAGGAAAATGCAAAAGGAAATGCTCAACATCACTGGCAACTAGAGAAATTCAAATAAAAGCAGCACCAAGAGTCCATCTTACCCTAGAAAGAATAACCATCACCAGAAACCAAGTAATAACAAATGGTGGAGAGACTCTGGGGTTGGGTGCAGTGGGGGTAAAAGGACCCCTCTACATTGTTGATGGGAGTGTAAATTTGTCCAACCACTATGGAGAGAAGGATGAAGATTCCTCAAGACTCAAAAACTAGAAATTCCATTTGACTGTGCTATTCCCTTTCTGGATATCTTCCCCAAAGAGTTAAAGACATTGTGTTATGATACATGGATACCCATGTTTATAGCAACACAATCCATATAATTAAAACTTGGAAGCAGCTCATAAACACATAAATAGATAAAGAAAATGTTTTATACACAATGGAGTACTACTCTGCCATTAAAAAGATAAACTTGAGTCCTTGAGTCACTCATAGGAAAATGGATGTGCACTGAAACCATAACATTAGAAATAAATCAGACATGCAGGTTTAAATATCATATGGTTTCCTTTACATGAGAAATCCAGGGTAAAAACAAAGACCAGAATCAAAGATAATAGAAAACATGGAGATAGAGCATTATAAAAAGAGAAGGGGATCAAAAGATAGAAAGATGTGAAAGGAGAGGAAGGGAGAAGGGATGGAAAAAAGGAACTGGAATGTGATACATACATACACCACTCCACAAAAGGAATGCAAACACTATGTTCTGCAAGTGTGTTCACACAAAAAAAGGTTATCAAGAGATGGATGGAATGGGGAGGAATGGAAGGGAAAGGAGATGAAACAAGGAATGAGGATGTATTGGGTACATGTACCTGAAGAGGACAACAGAGTTAATGTTTTAAAGTTAAATTTCTACTCCCAACTCTTGAACTCTGCATCATGTTGGAACTTTGGGCACTGGGAGAACAGGCAGCCTACGGGCAGCCCTGGTGAGCAGCTGGGGCCCTGCCGGTGCGCGGGCTAAGAATCAGACATTGATCCATCCCCCGCCCCGCTGTTAGCCAGTAGGCACCGGAGGTCTGAGTATGTTTTTGGAGGATGAATGTATACAGCTTGACAAGTAAGGGGGATTTCCTTCTACCATCTCTTTGAAGGCAAATATTTTTATCACTGTTTTGCTCAGTTTTGATTAATGGTACTGCTTTATTCAATATTCTGTTTTTAAAAGTTCGATATTTCCTTCCATTTTCCTCTATTTGAATCAAAGAACAGCTAGTGTGAACAAAATGGGCTGTACTATTGAGCCCATTGCTTGTGTCCTGGTGACCTGCTCTGAGGTTCTGTGGTAGTTTTATTGCAGTGTGGTCGCATGGGTTTGTTCTGTCTTGTTCTGCTGTATTTTGCTACCTTCAAAAAAAAAAAGTAGATAAGAAAGTAACAAAATACCTCTAATAATCTCCCAGCTCCACCAAAGCTGATCCATGGATCATGGATGTGGAGAAACTCAAAAACAAGGCAACAGAATTATATAAGGTGATTAAAAGTATATAACAACAACAAAACAAGTCAGTAAGGTACTGAGCAACCTGAAACAGGATACAACTAAGCAGATAATGGACTTAAAAAGTAAAAAGAAGAAAAGAAAGTGCTCTAGAGGATATGACTGCATGTATGTTTGAATGTGTAGGATTGATAATCATGTTGCTAAGTTGTTACTGGATCACTGAACTCCTTTGCAGTCTCACTGTTTGAATGTACACTTTGTATGCTTTAATTTTGTAACTTTAACAACTAGGTCTAAGAAGACAGTATGTAATTTATCAACTAGTGATTTCTTACTGCTTTTTTTCTCTAATTTATCAACTAGTGATTTCTTGCTGCTTTTTTTCTCTAATTTATCAACTAGTGATTTCTTACTGCTTTTTTTCTCTGAGATTCTGTATTGTTTCTACCCCTTTTTCTGTTTTTTTTTCTCTTTAAAATTAAAAAAAAAAAGAAAAAAAATAAATTTCTACTCCCCTGAAGAGATTTATCTTCCTGTCTTCCAGCAAAGCCAGGTACATATTTCCTTTATCTGACCCCTTTTTTTGAACTCCTACATTATCTCAAGCACTAGTATCCCGCAACCCAAGGCTTGCCCGGAGTTCGAACTTGTCTTAGTACGCAACATATATAATGTAGTTTTCTTCAATCAATAACCACCAAATACTCTGCTTCTGTACTTATCACTTACAAACTGTCTGAAAGTCTTAGAGTACTAAAGATCAGGGCCTGACATTTTGAGGGCTGATTCCCTGGCAGGCCCATTGATGTTAAATAAATCTGCCTCAAAGTCCTGGGTGATGTTTTGGTGTTTGTTTGCTGCTGCATACCAACTTCTTGCAAAGACTGTAAGCATTATGTACTATACCCATATACTAAAAAACAAAACAAACAGACATGATAACATAAAAGTTGTCAAAGCCATGATATAAAGATATTAGAAGGATCTATCTGAATGTAAGATGGTGACCCAAATAGATACACTACAAGATACACATCTGTCTTGATTTAGTCTCCTAGTGACCAGCCCCATATTGGCCTTGTAGCCATCAAACAAACTTTTCACACCTGAGATAATAGTACCTGAAACTCTGCAGAGTTACACAGTAAATATTTGCCAAAATTAATTTAACAATAAATCAATGAATGCTACCATAATCTCTTTAGTCCTCATACTATACAAATTCTGTCTTTAAAATACTTCACAATGGACAGAACTGAACTTCATATATTAATTACACTGCATGCTTTAGTCAGGAAAAGTAGGGGGGATTGGTGATATAACTCAGCACAAAGCACCTCATTTCACTTCCCAGTGCAGAAAAAAAAAACATTTAAATGTAAGGAATTGTGTCAATATTCAATCCAACCTCATTTTGAATGTTTCTATTCATAGTTTTGTGTAAAGGTAATACCTACACATATTTCTATTCTACTTTTATTTTAATAAAACCTGTCATTTCTTTATGTTTTATCTATTCAGAATTTCAAAAGAACATGATTTCAATCTACATTAGATTTATTGATAAAATATATGACTATGTCAATTTTTCTTTCTAAAATAATGGAAAAGCCAATACACTCTACTCTGAGAACCATATTTAATATGTAGAATATACTCTTCAACAACACTGTGGAATGATACTAACTGCATATACTTAACTGGATTTTTTTGGCAATATATACTAGAACAAAATAAATAGACTTTAAATTTCACAGTAATGACAAGAAAATAAATCATATACTACCTTCTTTATGCAAGGGTTTTCAATCCCAAAGGAAAAAAATACTAAAGTAGTGTATGGATTTCAAAATAACTCATATTTGTTTCATGTAAGACTAAATGTAAATGGAAAAAATTCATAAATTTAATAAAGCATTGCTCTTCATAAATTAACACACCCTATATAAAAAGTTAAAGTGTTTACTAATAAAAATACACTCTAACTTTGTACAGCTCACCAGGTAATAAAATAAACATAAAATAGTTTGATTTCATCAATAGCTGAAAGAGATTTTAAACTATACCTGGCTACTGTGCATAGTTCATAGTTAAAATCTTGGCTCTTCATAGTTAAAATCTTTAACACAATACTTGCCTAGAATGTGCAATGCCCTGGGTTGAATCCCCCAAACTGACAAATACTAAAAAGAACACAAAATCAAATGCAAAGAAAGTAGAAAAGGGCATTCAAAGAAGAGCTTATTTCAGCTCATTATAATTTTCCAATTTACATTCAAAGCAAATTCATAAAGATACTTATCAAGCATTAAATCTAAGTCATTACTGATTTAAAACAATAACAAAGAAAAACAATAGAAAACCTACATGAATAAATTCAACTTTAAACTTTAATTTTCATAAAGAAACAGTAAAATAACTGAAAACTTACCTACTTCTTCATGAGTAATATCATGAGATATTATATAGTGTGTCCAAAGTATAACCAAGCATTTCAGACTCTGACATGAAAAAAATAAATTATTATACTTATAGCCTGCTAGTTAGATTATAGACTGGTATGACCACTATAGTCAATTACTGCATTTAGCAGGACCATATGAAACATTATTTTCCTTTCTAAAACCTCTAGGAAAATGTCCTTGAGCAAACTGGAAAGTATGTATAAAAATTTATACTTTTAAAAATTTATTTTAAAAAATTTTTTTATTTTAAAGAGAATAAAACAAAAGAGGACAGATTTAAGCAGATCAGAACAGAACAATGTAAGCAACACAGCACTTCACAACAAGACAATTGGTTATTAACAGTAGCTATCATAATGTCTCTTTCTTTGAAATAGTTGAGTTTAGCTTTACACACAATAATGTCAAACATAACAAAGTAGAATAAACAACTCAAGAGAATGGAAGTATTCCAAGGCATTCTGAACCAAATAACAAAAGATGAATGATGGCTGCTATATTATCTCATTTTCCATATAAATTTTGTTTTTACTATCATACATATAAAATCCAATAAGACACAATGTGATAGAACCAATGGTAATAGAAAAACAAACAAAGTAAAAAAACAAAGTAGGACTTCAGAGCAAGATGATATTAAATCAACAATGGCTACCATACTGTCACGTCTTCAAAGTAACTATTCATATGATCACATATATTAAGATCAAACAAAACAGAATAAAACCATTTGAATCAATGAATGAAGACATAAGACATCAAAGCAGTATAATGGTGAGCCATGATTTCCATAAAATCTTCTGTAATCTTACCATTTCTTACACTAGGGAGACTATACAGTATTTATACATGTGAGTTTGATTTATTTCACTTATGAGTATAGATTCAAGTTGCATCCATTTATTTATAAATCTCAATGTGATCATTCTTTATAGCTGAGTAGTACTCCATTGTATAAAAGTACCACAATTTTTTTTATCCATTCCTCAGTTGATGGGCACTTAGGTTGTTTCCAAGATCTGGCTATTACAAATTGTGTTGCTATAAACTTGGGTGTGCATATATCACTGTGGTATGATGTTTTCAGTTCTTCTGGAAATATGCCTAAGGGTGGAATAGCTGGGTCAAACGGGACCTGCAACCCCAGATTTTTGAGGAATCTCCAGATTGGCCTCCACAGTGGTTGCACCAGTCTACACTCCCACCAACAGTGCAGAAGAGTTCCTTTTTCTCCACAGCCTCTCCAGCATTTGTTGTTGGTAGTTTTGTTGATCCTGGCCATTCTTTCTGGAGTGAGATGGTATCTCAGTGTGGTTTTAATTTGCATTTCTCTAATGACCAATGATGATGAACATTTTTTCATGTATTTATTTGCCATTTGTATATCTTCATCTGAGAACTGTGTGTTCATCTTAGATGCCCATTTTTGGATTGGGTCTTTGAGTTTCGGGGGGTCTGATTTTTTAAAATTCTTTATAAGTTCTAGACAGAAGTCCTTTGTCTGAGGGACAGTTCACTAAGATTTTTTCCCAGTTTGTAGGTTTTCTTTTCACTTTGCTGGAGATTTATTTGGACATGCAGAAACTCTTTAATAAGATGTGATCCCAGTTATTGATTCTTGGAAGTATTTCCCGTGAAGTTTGGTTCTTGTTCATGAATTCTCTACCTACCCCTATGTTTTCAAGATTTTTATCTACTTTGTCTTGCAACAGATTTAGTGTTTCTGTTTTAATATTTCGATCTTTGATTCATTTGGATTTTAGTTTAGTACATGGTGATAGGCATGGGTCTAATTTTAGTTTTCAGCATATGGATAGCCAGTTTTTCCAGCACCATTTATTAAAGAGACTATCATTCTTCCAGTGAACATGCTTGGCTCCTTTATCAAAGATAAGGTGGTTGAGTGTGTTCATAGTTGTATCTTCTAGTCTGTTCCATTGGTCTTCAGGTCTATTTTTATTCCAATACCATGTTGATTTTACTATAGTAGCTTTGTAGTATAACTTCAAGTCAGGGATTGTGATGCCTCCTGCCTTGGCTTTGCTATTTAGAATTGCCTTTGCTACTTTAGGTCTCTTCTGGTTCCAGATGAATTTTAGGAGTGATTTCTCTAGATCTATGAGGTATGTTAGTGGTATTTTCATTGGGATTGCATTGAATGTGTATAAAAATTTTGGGAGAATGGCCATTTTTACATTATTTATTCTTCCTATCCATGAACAAGGGATGTCTTTCCATTTTCTGAGGTTCTCTTTGATTTCTTTTTTCAGGGTATTATAATTTTCCCTGTACTACTCTTTTACATCTTTTGTTAGATTAATTCCTAAGTATTTCATTTTTTTTGGATGCTAGTGTGAAGGGTGTGGCTTCTTTTATTTCTCTCTTGGTGATTTTGTTGTTACTGCATAAGAATGCTATTGATTTTTGAGTATTGACTTTGTATCCAGCTACATTGCTGAATTTATTTATTATATCCAGGAGACTTTCAACAGCGGTTTACCCCTTTCATTTCTTATTGCATGGAGTTTTTCTTTCCTCTTTTTGATAAAGTTGGCTAGGGGTTTGTCAGTTTTATTTATTCTTTCAGAAAATCAGCTCTTCAATTCATGAATCCTTTGTAGTGTTTTGTTAGTTTCAATTGCATTAGCTTCTGCTCTGATCTTTATAATTTCATTCCTTCTTTGGGCTTTGAGCTTGACCTACTCTTCTTTTTCTGGAAGTTTATGGTGCAGCATTAGGTTGTTTATTTGTGTTTGTCCTGTTTTCCTGATGAGAGTTTACTGCTATAAATTTCCCTCTGAGAACTGCTTTCATTGTGTCCCACTGGTTCCTGTAAGTTGTATTTACATTTTTGTTTGATTGTAGATATTGCTAATTTCTTCTATGGTCAATTGGTTGTTTAGCAGAGTATTATTTATATCCATGTGTTATGAGGTTCTCATAGGTTTTTTTGGTAATTCATTTCCAATTTTATTGTGCTATAGTCAAATAATATGCATGGGATTATTTCTGTTTCTTTGCATTTATTTAAACATGTTTTGTGGGCTAATATATGGTCTGTTTTAGAGAATGATCCGTGTGCAGCTGAGAAGAATATATATTCTGATGTTGGATGCAATACTTGTTGCACATCTACTAGGTCCATTTGTTCACAAGTTTGATTCAATTCTATTAGTTCTTTGCTGATTTTCTGTTTGGTTGATCTATCTTTTTGTAATAATGGGGTGTTAAGATCCCCCATTATAACTGTAATATTGCTTATTTGATATTTCATGTCTGTTAAAAAGTGTCTTATGTAGTTGGGTATTGGCACTGATATTTGATGCATATATATTTATGATTGTAATCTCTTCCTTTTCAAGTTTTCCCCTAACAAGTATGCAGTGACCTTCTTTCTCTTTTCATCATTCTTGAAGTTCACATTGTCTGCAAACAGAATAGCTACCCCTTCTTTTTTTCTGGGTTCCTGTCACATGGAGTATTGTTTTCCATCTTTTGACTTTTAGTCTATGAATTTCCTTTTGAGTTAAGTATGTTTCTTGTACATAGCATATTGTTAGATTTTGTTTCTTAATCCACTCTGCCAGTCTATTTTTTTTTATTGGTGAGTTGAGACTATTTACATTGATATATATACATATGATGATATGTACTGAGTTATCCCTGTCATGTTATCCTTCTGTTGTTGGTTTTCTACTTTATCTGTTTGTTTGCCTTACTTAGTGGTTTCCTTCTGCTGCTGTGGTTGGAATTGTAGTTATCTTTATCTCTTTCTAGAATATCTTTCAGTATTCTTTGTAGTGTTTGTTTGATGGTCAGGAATTTCTTTAGTTATTCTTTGTCATGGAAATTTCTTATCTTTCCACTGATTTTCAAAGATAAGTTTTGCAAGATACATCAGTCTGGGTTGGAAGTTGTTTCCTTTCAGGACCTGAAATACTTCAAGCTCTTCTTGATGTGAAAGTTTGTGTTGAGAAGTCTTCCTTGATGCTGATAGATTTTCCTTCATAGGTGAGGTATTTCTTTTTCTCTGATAGCTTTTAGTATTCTGTTCTTGTGCTGAGTTTCTGAGATTCCAATTATTATATGTCTGGGTGTAGATTTATTTTGATTATGGCTAAATGGGGTCTATGTGCCTCACCTATCTCTATGTCAGATTCTTTTCCCATGTTTCAAAATGTTCTGCTATTATTTCTGTGAATAGTCTTCTTATGTCATTTGTGTTGACTCCTGTTTTTTCAATGACACCTACTAGTCTTATATTGTTTCTCTTTGCATCATCTTGCCACTGTTGAATTGTTGTTTACTGGTTACTTGTTTTATTTTGGTGCTGGGGACCAAACTCACAACTTTGTTTTTGCCAGACAAGTGCTTGTGCCAGTGAGCTAAATCCCTGGCCCTTCATTGTTATTTTAAGAGATCTTTTCTTTTGTGATCATAAGCTTCCATCATGTCTTCAAGATCTGAGAGTCAGTCTTCTGTTTCATTCAAGTGGTTTTTCCAGCTTTCCATAGAATTTTTAATTTCCTAATTATCCCTTTGAATTTGTTTCATGTATTCTAATTTTGTCTTATATTGTTCATTCAAGTTTCCCATCATTTTCTTATGTTCTTCAATTTTTTAAAATCTAGATCTTTTTCTTTACTTCAGTTGCTATCATTTCAGAAGGTTCAGTTATATGATTTCTAGAATCTTCCATTTCAGTGTCTCCTGGGTTTATTCTTGGTAGGCTGGAGGACTGAGACTCCATCTTTGTCTTTCATTTTGTCATTTTTCTCTGGGACCTGTGTGGCTTGCTAGGCACCCTGCTGATAGAATACACTGGAATGCTGCATTGGGTAGAGATTTGACCCTCCAATATCCATGTGGGGTGCATCCTTGAACTATAGTGCTGGAGCCTTGCTCTGTGATGGGCAGAACTCAAAATCTTAAGAACCCATTTGCTAGGCTGGTTACTCCCTGATGAATGGTTCTGGGGCTCTGGGCTCAGCAGGGCTCAGTACCTCTGTGATTTATGAGGCTGGCCAGGTTTCCCCCTAGTGGATTGTGCTGCGATGCTTGGCTGGGCAGAGCTTGGATCCTCCATGTAGCTAGCAGGGACACACACCTGGAGTGTGGTGCTGAGACCTTGTGCCTGGCTGGGTTGAGTTCAGAACCTCTGGGATCCAGAAGCTAGCAATAATATACCCCCAGAGTGTGGTGCCAGAGTCCTTGCCATAAGTTTCTTTTTAAAGAGCAGTGAATAGATTAATGTTTGGTAGATTCTAAAACTGAATTATTTTCTTTTGTATTGAATTTTAGGTGTTCAGGTGAGGAATTCTTGACAAACAGGGGAATTTATTCTCACTGTGAAGCTTGTGTAAGAATCATGTGGTTTTGGTTTGCACAATGATTAGCTTCCTCACAATTGCCTACTTAAAGTTGTTATTTTTTAGAAAATATTCTTAAGTTCCTCTTTAAATTACTATGAATTGCTGTCAGATTAAAAAAAGACTACTTTGATTTAAGTGCCACATGAAGGTGTTTTTTGTGGTCTTCTGTTCACCTTCCATCCCAGAGTTGTGTATTTAGGAAGTTTTCTTCAATAGAACCAGTCACAAAAATCACATACATGGGAGAGCACAAGCCAAAAACTAAGAATGCTATGCTGGGTATGTTAGTGCATCTTATCAGATAGTGTCCATGGTAAAGAAATCTAATTTATTGGACTAAAAAAGGAGAACTGAACTCTAGACACTCATGATGAGTTATTAATATTTCAATTACCAGTTTCCTCATCCTTCAGATGAATAGGTAATTTAATAGCCCTCTAGTTTTAATGGTTTATGAATTTCTATTCTGCCATCATATAATAAGTGAAATTTATTACTGATTTTTTAGATATACAAAATAAAAACCAGTGTTGTTTCTAGTGTTAAAAATAGCCACATTTCCTCCCTTCTTTCTTTGCTCCTTTCCCCTATCCCACTTGTTCTTTCCTTTTGAGCAGGATCTTCTCCTTTCACTTTCACAATATCTATTTTATATTTTGGATCTGATTTACTTTTTCAGGTTTTTACCCTAGAGAAACAATATGATATTTACACATGTGAGTCTGATTTATTTCACTTACAGGTATAGTCTTAAGTTGCATCCATTTACCTATGGAAACCTCAAGTTTATCCTTCTTTATAGTTGAGTAGTATCATCTCTTTTACTTTTTTATTTTAAAATAAAAATAATAGCCATAACTATTGAAAATGTGTTTGATGAACTTACGAAAGTTGGCGGTACATACTGACAATTCAAGGGTCCTTTCAATTCTCTTACCTTATTGTCAAAGCCACATTTTTTCTCTTGTAATTGATCTTTGGACATTTTTTTAGTTTACTTTAATTGATAACAAAAATCATATAAAAGTTAATCAACAAAGTGAATACCAAAAATACTAGATCTGAGAAAAAAATGCATAGTACTTTATAATGTTTGAAATCTTCCAAATTTGGTAAAAAAAAACCCTGTATATCCAGAAATCTCAAAAACTAGGATAAACTCAGAGATAAACATGCAAACATTCAGAGTAAGAAGGCAAAGTCAATGAACATATTTAAAAACTGAAGGAGCAAATGGACTTATGTACAAGGGAACCTCAGTAAAATTTACAGCTACCATCTCATTGTAAATAGTGGAGGCTAGAGGTTGTAGAGATGAAATAACACATGCTCAATATAAATAAGAAAGAGAATTCATTGCTAGTAGATCTGCTTTACATGAAATATGGAAGGAACTTCAATCTAAAATTAGAAACACAACGATTAGATTCCTAATGAGAAAAAAGAAAATAGTAAAGATAACTGTTACGTATAAAATACAGGTAAATGCATATTTTTGTTTTGCTTTCTTTTTGAACTAGTTTAGAAAGCAATTGTTGAGCTTATCTCTATATGCATACAGAGATACACAGAGAAAGAACACAACACAGGGAAAGAGAAATGAACTATACCAGAATGACACATCTATATGTCACTGGATTAAGTGAATTTATATAAACCTAAAGTAGTTTCCTATGAACTAATTTATGTACATTAAGTTCTAGGTAAGCACCAAGAAAGTGATTAAAAGAAAAAAATCATTAAAGGAGTCAAAACATTAAACTAGAAAATATTTATTTAATGTAAAAGAAAACAGTAAACCAAAACACAGGAACAAAGAGACAGAAAAAAAAAATCAAAAATAAAAGTACAATGGTGTTTTTAAATCTACCTATATCAATAATAGTATAAAGTACAAATGTATCAAATTATGTAGCCAAAGTACAGAACAAGATACAGAAGTTGACAAACTGACTGTGTTTTAATTTATTTTTATTGCATTTTATATATTATGGTGTTAAATTCCTTTCTGGAATAAACAGAGACAGACAGAGAGAGAGTGAGAGAGGGAGACAGAGAGATAGAGACAGGGACAGAGAGACAGGGAGAGAGACAGAGATAGAGACAAACAGAGAGACAGAGCAATACTATAAGCAACATAGTGTTTGATTTATGGATGGTGCTGAATCAAATCATGTTCTAAACTAGATAGACCTAATCTCTTTATTTCAAGTTATCATTCATCTGTGATTATACCTTTTTAATAAGATCTTAGAGTTCCATTTCAACTTTCTGTTGGGGCAAATCAAATTTTTCTTGAGACTATCACTGATGATGGCTAAAACATATTTGTAATCAAAGGAAAGTAGAGAAAAAAGAATCAGCTCAAATATATTTTGTAAATATCACTAAAATAAGCAGCATATCTTCCTGTTGACCTTTTTTTAAAAAAATTTTATTTAAAGAGAGGGGAAGCAAAACAGAAAAAAGGGTAGAAACAATACAGAATTTTAAAAAAATAAACAGTAAGAAATCACTATTTAATACATTACATATTATCTTCTTGGATATAGTTGTTCAAGCTACAAAATTAAAGCATACAAAGTGGACATTCAAACAGTGAGGCTGCAAACAGTTCTGTTTACTGATCCAACAAAAACTTAGTAACATGGTTATTAATCCTACACACTTAAGTATACATACACTTATCTCTTTTAGAGCACTTTCTTTTCCTCCTCTTGCTTTAAAAAATTTTTTTATTTAAAGAAAAAATTTTGAAACAGAAAGAGGGTAGAAATAATACAAAATCTCAAAAACAAAACAAAACAAAACAAAAACACAAAAATAGTAACCAGTAAAAAACCACTAGTTGATAATTATATACTTTCCTCTTAGATGCAGTTGTTCAAGTTACAAAAGTAAAGTCCACAAAGTGGACATCCAAACAGTGAGACTGCAGTCAGTTTTGCTCATCCATCCAACTAAAACTTTAGCAACATGGTTATTAATTCCACACACTCAAACATACATGCAGTTATATCCTTTAGAATACTCTCTTTTCCTTTTTTTCTTTACAATA